>WOFM01000159.1:1128443-1249783 GCA_011428145.1 Ericerus pela | reverse complement strand
TATTATTATTATTATTAATTATTATTATTATTATTAATTATTATTATTATTATTAATTATTATTATTATTATAATTATTATTATTAATTATTATTATTATTATTATATTATTCTTATTATTATATTATTATTTATTATTATATTATATTATTATTATTATATTATTAATTATTATATTTCTATTTTGTTTTTTATTATTTGAATTTGAATTTTGATTCAAGTTCTGATTTAAATTTTGATTATAATTATTATTTCAATTTTGATTATTATTTTGAGGATTTTTCTTTTTTTGGATTTCTGAAATTTTGAAATGTTTGCTATTGCAGCGCTCAGTCTCTCTATCTCAGTTTTCTATTCTCTATCAGGAGAGACCACATTTAGATTTTTTCCAGATTTCTTTTCCATATTAATTTTTCCAGTTTTTAATTCCTCAATTGTTTTTTCTAATTGTTCTACTTTGGCTCTCAGAAAGGGATCTGAGGGTCCAAATAATTTATCTTCAAAATCTAAATAGTTTGAATAAGCTTTATCCAATACTTGAAACATATTGAGTTTTTCTCTTATTAGAAATTCTCTTTCTTTTTCAGGGAGATTAGGAATAATATTTTCAATGATTTGTTCTTCCATTATGCCAGATTCTGTTTGCTTTAAAATTTTTGATATAAATGTCATGTAGGCAGAGAAGTTAGATTCACCTTTATATTTTCAATCATAAAGTAATTCACAATCTGGCAGTTTTGTTTTTGTAAAAATTTCCAAAATTTTAGGCTTACTATTTTGCCATGTAGTATATTCTGGATTATCTTGTACTTTGTCTTTAAACATTTGTTTTGCAAGGCCAGAGAAAGCAATTTTAATTTTTTTGAATTTTAAGTTGGAATCCGAGTTGAACTATTCGCTTCATTTTCAAATACTTTAAAAAATGAGACTATATCTTCATCTGTGGTGTGATCATAAGGGGTAGGTCTTATGTTAATGATTACAGAATTTGTGATATTTTCTTCAAAAATAGTATTACACTGAGGAGAAAGGATTTGTTGGGTAACAAAAGGTATATGAGGATTACAAGGGTTTTCCAAAATTTTTGTTACCATAAATTCTGTTTCTGGATATAAGAAAATCTTCATCAGATTTTTCAAAGATTCAGAAATATTACTCAAATTTACAGTTGATTTTTATCTCGGGAATGGAATGGGATTGTTTGGACAGGAGCTTGAAGAATCCATTGACCATCACTGGATGTAGACTGCTTTATTATTTTTCTTCTGTATATATTTCTTTGTCACTTTTTTGAATAAATTTCATATTTTGATGGTAGTTCCATGACATTTTATTTCTTTTCACTACTGATCTTTTTCCACTCGCAGTAACCTCTACTTCCTTTCCTCAAGAGCGCGCCTTACGCATTTCTCATTGAATACTTAATGAGAGTTTTCAAGGTTACAGAACAAAGTACTTTGGATCAGAGGAATCAAAACAAAGCTTAGATCAGCAAATCTCAAAAAAAAAGTTTTCTTCTGAAAATCAAAAGTAAGTATTAGAGCGAAGGTTTGATTTGCAATAGTAGACCAGTTGGCGCCAATAATGTAACGGCCTAAAGAAGCTCTTGTAGAATTTTTTAGAACCACTTTCAGTGTTACACCATACATGAAATACTAAAAATAGAAAAGTATTAATATTTCTATAATATTTTAAAATTATTTATTTATTATTCACGAACTATTGAGACCTTAACTGTTGAAAGACTTTATAAAAATATTTTAAACACAAATAATACTTTAAACATTTTTAATAAAATAATAATTTGTACACACAAGTACATTCAATAATATTTCCTTATTAATTTAACATTAGGATAAGACCATTGGACAAAGACTGCCTATTAAACACAGTATTTAGAACTATGTCTCAAATGGAACTAAAACTGAACATTGGTTACTTTGTAGTTAGGATTTATAAACCCATTCAGGGTATGTAAATGTACAAGGTAAATAGACTAAGCGAAGTAGGGACTTGTTATTATAAAGATATGCAAACTCGCAATATAATCAAGGGACAGGCATATTTAGGTCACTAAATGTGAAGACAGTATTCCTATATTCATAATATATGATGCTGGTAATTTAGGTTGTTTATAAAGAGTTTAGGATGTTTTGATTACGGCCAAATACCTGAATTTCTGGTATTCAAAGGCCAAAAAATCACGCCAAGGTCACCACTGTGGAATACCTTGTGAAAAGATATTCTCACCAGAAGGTAATCTACAGATTTTGTGTGTTCTGTTACTTCATATTAAACATATGGGTAGGCCAAAAAATGGGTAAACATTGGTGATTTTAAAGCTGGTTCGGACAGTTTATATACGAGCTTAATTGTACGCACATTGACACACAAATGTTGCAAATGTGTATGTTTGTGTGAGTAGCCTGGTTGCGTCATTTTTTATGGTGATAAGAAATGATGGGCCAGTTCATGTATGGAATCTGATATAATTGTATTGTTGAGATTAGTCAAGGTTTGGTACTTGTACATTACTTGCATGTATGTGCAAGTAATGTACAAGTACTCATACAAATAAGTCCCCACAAAAGATTATAAAATTTATAAAATTAACTAAATTTATTTTAATATTTGTAATTTCTTCGGCCTCAAGTGCAACATTCAATTTTCTGAAATCAAATTCTCTAATTTGAGTAGTTACACCGGTACAATTTGTGGGACAATTTGCTAACTTATGCCAAAGCCTAACCATTCAAATAAACCTTAAATCAATCTTACCTAAAGAGAAAGAATTCACCTTGTGTTACCTTTACTAAATTCTATCAGATTTAAGCAAATAATCAAAATATTAGCTATTCCTATGACAGTAATTTGATTTAATTTCTGTGAAGCTCAGTATCCCATAAATTTACCCAATGTACAACCTCAAATTCAACAAAGGTACAAGAGATGAAAATACAAAAATCATCAAAAAATATATTACTATTTATCTGCGGAATACTGTCAAATTCTTTGCAAACCAGTTCCTAACTATGTGGAATTATACTATGCGAGAACAATCACAAAAGTCTCACATCTTCTTCAAACATACAAAAAACAAGATTCATCCGAAAAATTTCTGTTGATTGACTAAAAATTGATGATACAATCCCACAAAAGATGTGAAGAATGGGGAACAAAATGGTGTTAAGATGAATGATATTCAGCTATTAAGAATTCCAACGGCAGCAAATGAAAAATTTGCGTTGATAAATTGGAAAAACGCTAAGTAAAAGTGCCGCTAACAAGGATGTGATGTGACCACAGTTATTATTTGATGCTGAGCTGGATGTATTAAATTTTCTCAGTAAAAGTTTTATTTTTGATGAAACAAACAAAAATCAATAAATTATAAACTTTATAATAAAAAAAAAAAGATATTGCTGGAAAATGGGATGTGGAGTTCTACTTCTTGAATTAGCACTTGAAAAAACTGGTAACTAGTTTTAAAGATAATCTGTAGCAAGGAGATTAATTTGAGGAAAGTATCATTAATAATAAATGTGATTATAATTTATCTTAAAACAGTTTCAAAGTCTAAAAATGATATGTCAGATTACACTATCATTTATAATGGTTTGTTACCTGTTATCAATGAATCTGAAGTCAATCATATGCTACCTGTTGTCAGCAAACTCGATGTTGGTATTTTACCTGTTGTCAGTGAAATCCAAGTTAATGATACATTAGGTACCTATTGTCAGTGAACTTGAAGCCAGTAGCATGAACCATAACTTTATTGTGAACCAAGCCAATAGGACATTTCACTAAAAAATGCTGAATTATTCATCGGTGCATTGAGTTCTATAATTTTAAGCTTATATTTTCATATGAATATTTTTCACAGTAAAAAACTATTAGGCACCAGTGTCTTGATATCCATTTGTTGTTGTACTAATAAATATGACGAAAGTAAATTATTAAAGAAAACAAAGAACTACCACTCCAAATCATGTAATGAGTAAAATCACAGGTGTTTACTACTTGAAGTGAGGTTGACTTAAGAGGAAAGAAATAACAAATTAGTTTGAAATACTGTGATAGGTAGGTACAATAAACGAACAAAATATGTACAAGTCTGAAATAAATTTGAGGAATATAAATGATCTCCCTTAATTGCAGAAAAGAATTTCGAGTGGGAAAAGTGAGTTAGTGTTTATGCGGTTTGGGAGATAAAAGTTATGAGCATTGCCTAAACTGAATGTGTTAGTAATGGAAAATGAATGTAGTGGCAGTAAGTGTTATGAGTGAGTAGAATGAGGGTGTTGAACAACACTATTAGACAACTGTCAGGAGAGAGTTAAACAGAAGAAGTGAATATATAAACAAAAACATGATAAGACTAATACAGAGAACAACAAGTTATAACAATGTTGCAAACCAGTACTTGAATAACAAATACTTCCCAGCAAAAACATATTCCTCTATTCCCAGTTTGTTACTTTATATGTTCCAACTTTTACAGGCATTTCTACCAACAATCTAAGGAATATCAAAAATCTTCAATTAGAATAAGACATTCTTCATACTAATGATACACCAGACATAGTCATGAAACTGAATGAAGAAAAAATAATTCTGGTAATGATAGTGATTATCAGCCTGGTAGTGAAATGTCAAATGTTATTGATATGGAAAGTATTCTATCCAGTGGTGAATTGAAGGTTAAGAATATAGAAAATAATGAAAATGAAAATCTCAAATTTTTAATTTCTAATAATAAAAACATATCAACTTCTATTCCAAAATTTTTTCAAGGTGAAGTTGTAATGTTAAAAAAATTATGAAAACCAGTCCAAAATCATGTAAATTTAGAGAGAAATAAACAAATGATGAAAAAAACCAGGTGAGATGAATACTTTTCTACATCAAAAAAATTTATTTCAGCAAAAGTCTTGAAACCACCACACATGTTCAGAAAAAAGTATGTAGAGAAGTTTTCTCATTGTGATGTCAACCTTACTCATTGCTAATGACTGATTGATAAACTCAAAACAATTATACTAAGTTCCAATCAATATTTAATGACTTCAATAAAAAATTTTAATGTAACAAAGTACAGATTATACTTATAGTTGCAAACTCGCCTATTAAGCACCTTAACAGATATTAGTTACAAGAAATTGTGTAACTAAAATGGTTACTAGTGATGGTTATTAAAGAAGATGCCTGTTTAAAGGTTCTTCATGAAGTTATTTCACATTTCACTTACAGTTATTAGATCAACAACAAATTCGCAAGTGGGTGAATACAAAGTAATAGTGAAAGATGGATGATGTCATGATTGACCAATGAGATGATTGATTATCCTTCCACTAATTATGGGGCTTAGTCAGGATATTTCTTTTAGAAGATTCTAGAAGAGTCTAGGTACATTTTTAGGTGTTAATTACTTCCTCTTTCTTAATTGTAATGTGTCAACAAATTGGATGGACAAATGAAGGTTATAACAAGTATAGGCATAAATGTGAGAGTGAGAGAGCGATATATGTTGATGCAATAACATTTCAATGTGGTGTCTGTATTCGGTTTACTATGTGTTATCGTCATATAGTTGTAAGAGTGAATAATAATTAACTAATGTGATGATATATGAACATTAGTGTTAATGTGAAGAAATATATAGTTACACTCATAGAAAGAGAATAACAATTATCAATCATTTTTATTCCCTACTAAGTTGTGACTGAAATCAATATCATTGCATCAAATATTTGAGGAAATAATAAGTTAACTCATTGATTGTATAATAATCAAACAGGGATGAGTTTCCATGCATAATCCAAATCCTTCACTTTCTCTTAGAAAGACAAAATGACTGATGTTTCCTAAATAATGTTTTTAAATACCCTCAGTATAACATTAAAGAAAGCTAGAGTTATTGTATAGAAAGTTCTATGGGTGGTATTTCTATTTATAGTATTGACAAATGTAGAAAACATAGCAAACAGTTGAAAATTCCCGATCATCAAAAAGATATTGTCCGTGAACAAATCTAGAAATTTCCTGCTTATGAAAGCCATTATGGCCAAAATAGGTAAAGTAAACTATTTTTAAGATCATATTCAGAACTGTGGAAATGTATCATCTGTATATGAAATACTGTGAATTGATTAAGCCGGCAGCTGTAAAAGAATCTTGTTACCTGATAATATTCGTTGAAGAATTTAATCTTTCATCTGCCAAATCAAAGAAGAATATGATGTGTTGAAAATGTGATAAACTGCAGATACCATTAAGATATGCTGAGGCTGAATATGAGAAAATGAAGCTATAGGCAGAAATTGTAAACCAAGTAGTCCTTGCAGATTCGCTTTATAAAGAAAAAAATACTGATAAACAGCGTGCAAAAACATGGTTCAAAAGTTATTACCATTCCATTTGATTTACAAAAGTTTCTCCCAACTCCAGTGCTCTTAAGTGAGATTTCATTTTACAAAAGACATTTTTGGACTTCCAATCTCACATTATATGGAATTAAACACAAGGTGCATTCTAATGCATACTGCTATTTTTGGAATGAGACACAGGCTCATCGTGGATAGCAAGAAATTGCAAGTATTCTCTATCAACATATAATGACTAAAAATTCACCAACAACTGAAAAAAAATTATTTAGTGACTCCTGTCCAAGCTAAAACAAAAACATGAGAGTTGTTACGTTGAGTACCTTAATGAAAAATTTCTATATCAGTGCATAGCTATAGTCATCAATTACAAATTTTTATAACCAGGCCATACCCACATGGAAGCAGACACTGTCCATGTTACAATCAAATAGAAATTGAAATACCAAGTGATTGGGTAAGGTTAATGAAATTAATAAATTGCACATTACCTCTCAAGTTTTTGAACTAGAACAACAAGTCTTCTTGATTTTTCAAGGTTATTGAAAACAGTTTTTAATTACCTACGCAATATTTTTGATGAATAAAGAGAAGATAGCTTAGAATGAAGCATATGCAGTTTTGAATTAGTCAACAAAAACAAATGTTCATAAAATATTTGTTGGCAGATGGAAAATTCCAGGTGGCAAATTTTGTAATAAGAAAGTGCATTGATCCACCTATAGCAACCAATATCATTGGAAATGTTGGCTTTATAAGCAATAAAAAAGTAGAGAATCTGATTTCTCTTTAACCATTTATTTCTTCTTGATGCTCTCTGTTGTTGTTGACTTCAAGATATTTTATTTTTTAACTTTCTAAATCCTTTGGCTGAATTCTTCTTGACTTGAATTAAACTTCTCCGAACACACAGCTTACATTGTCTACATATCTCAGCAAATTAATATGACAAATCAGTAATAAGCGTAGAGTGTTGACAGAAGAGCCTAACAAATTTTTCGATCCATAAGAGAATTGGAACTTACAAAAACAAACAGCAGAATTATTTTGTCAAAGACTATAATTACAAAAGAATTGTAGTGTCGACAAAGTGGATATAGCAAATTGTATAACAGAAAAAATAAAATAATAAAAAAAGCTATTGCAGATCAGACAGTTCTTTTGTCTTCACCTAATTGTTTGTCTTCATGAGTGATGATGGTTGTATGATGTAAAAAGACTCCTATCAGAAGCTTTAGACTTCGGAACTTTTGGTGTGTGAAAAGTGAGGTGAGAAAATTACTAACATAGATGAAGTCAAGCAAAAGAAGACTCTACACGGCCTTTAACTGACAGAGCAATGCAGTCATCTCGAACAAACCTTGTCTTAGGTTTGTCGGCAGCACACCAAATTTCATTCCTAACAGATACCAGTGACTCCATCTGATTGTATTGTCGACTATACATCACTTAGTAGGTGTTTATAAAAGATCACCTTGAAG
Source organism: Ericerus pela (assembly GCA_011428145.1). Lineage (NCBI taxonomy): Eukaryota > Metazoa > Arthropoda > Insecta > Hemiptera > Coccidae > Ericerus > Ericerus pela. Next base: position 1,241,916 of record WOFM01000159.1, on the reverse strand, counting down.
TGCGATATGAAACTGACATCTTAAGAATGACTTGTGTCGTCATTACTGATCCTTCATGATAAAAGAACATTCCTAATTTGTCTTATGTTTTCAACCAACTATCCTGAATTTGAACTACCATCTTAGTTGTCTTCAAGGTAGATCCAAGTTGAAGTATATCTACATCCACAGATGGTACACTTATAAATTGTCTATGCGAAGACTTTAACATATGGCTTGAGACTTGGACCTGCTATTATCCGCCTACACAATAAGGACTGCTTGTAAAAACAAACCTAGTACAGGGTATTGTCAGAACAAGAGTGAATAAAAAATAGAATTTGTTTTTACAAAACAGTTCTTCTTGTCTGCAAAGTTTCCCCACTTAATTGTCTGCTTAATGGCTCTTAAACATGCGATGCCGATAATACATAGAAAAAGCATGGAAATTAATATATATGCAAGCATTATAAAAAGAAAGCAAATATACATGTTGACATACAATATGCAAAGTACACAAATATCATTGATAAAAATAAGATGAATTGACTGCAAACTGTAAGCAAAAGCGCGGAGAAGAAAAGATAAGGCAGATGAAGTTGGCTGCATACATTCCTTTCAATGGGTTTTTACTTTTCATTGAATTTGTATTCGTCTTCATTCATATCATGGCACCAGTCTGTCGAATTAAATCAAATTGTCTTGCAAAAAATTGTCGAATTATGAATGTATCTGTTCTGTAATACAAGACATGACGAACAATTAAATATTGACTGAAGAGGAATTAGTTTTAATTACTGTCGTCATGACTTTCTCTGAAAATGAGTTTGGATTCGGACATTATATCGTCCGAATTTGTCTTTTGATTATAAGATGATGTCTTCACATTGTGACGTCATTATTAGTCGAAATAATTTTTACTTTGTTGTCAAAAAATCTCGGACTTCTCAGTTTATTGTGTTTAGAAAGAAATTCATATAATCTTTTCAATTTGTATTTCAATTGTTAAATTTTTCTCCATCAACGAGGATTGAAGAACAAGTTTTTCGAGCTTTCACTTCACTCTACTTTATCTTCAATATAACTCTTAGAGCTTCACACTCATGGATGGCAAAACGTGTGGTACAGAGGATAAAATGCACCACACAAGCAATTTTGTGTGGTGCGATGCACCACACAGTGATGCTATAATCAAATCCGTCTTGTTTTTTTTTTAATCTTTATTTCATTTTAAATTTTTGTAATTTGTTGAAGACAGAGACAGATGGCAGACTGCAGACTCACAACTTCACAAGATCAAAATGTTTAATCATTATTTCTCTTTGTCTGTCTCTGTCTTTAACAAAAAAGAGTACGAATGAATTTTTTTTATTATCCAGGAGACTAGGAAAAACGATAAAAAGATAAAAATTAACTACGTAAAGACTTGTTGGCTTCTTTTCATCTCATATACAAGCATATACGAATAGCCTTATCCATTCACATTTGAATATTTTTTCTTCATTCATTGGTAAAATATTGAAAACATACTCACACATTGGCACTAAATAACCAATAATTTTTCAATGAAAATGTGGTATGAGAATGTGTGTGACTGTATGATGTATAAATAATATAACTGAAACTGGCCACTACAATACAAGGGTAATAGGAGTAGGTATATTGAATGTTGACATCTGACAATCTGGATGCCTCTTACTCTGTTTTACTCATTCGTTAATAGTTTCTAAAATTTTACAAATTTTCAATATAAATTACCATTACCGACAGATATTAATGGACAGTGAGCTAAGAATGCATTTGTAGTAAGTGGATTTTCAGCTTGGAATCGAGCTACTAATTCCTTCAAAAAAACATGAGGAGTTGGATTTCCATATCGCAGCTATAATTGGTGTTAATAATTTGAAAAAGATATCTTTTGTTCAAGGTTTATCAGCTTCAAAGAATTGCGAGATGAAAGATGCATGTTTAGCTCTTACAAAAATTTTTGAAAATGTACAAATTTTAGGTCGAGAATGTCTTCCCCTTCGTGAGACATACAATAAAGATTAAAAAATTGAGAATTTAAAATTTATACGAATATTGCAGATGCGTGTACAGAATGTCCCTGTGCTTAATTCGTAGTTAAAACAAACATCAAGCAAGTGGCTTCATCACCGTACTCTTGAGGAAATTTCAAAATTAATTTCTGACTCTGTTTCGAATGAAATTTTATCAGAAGTAAAAGAAGTTAAGTATTTTTCCATAATGCTTGAAGAGACATCTGATATAATGCGCCTGGAACAAGTATCTATTATAGTGAGATATGTTTCAGATAAATTGGTCATAAATGAAAAGTTTCTTGGCTTCTATGAAACAAAATGTACTACGGCAGCTGATTTATTTAATATTGTCAAAGGTACGTTCTTACAGAATTTAATCTAAATATTGGCAATATAAGAGGATAGTGTTACGATGGTGGTGAGTGCTTTACCTGGTTTAAAAACTTGAATTCAAGATATTAATCCAACAGCATTATTTGTTCATTGCTCAGCTCATCGATTGAATTTAGTTGTACAAGATGCGCTCACCAAAGATACAGCAGTACAAAACTTTGTTGGTATTGTAAAAGATTTAATCAATTTTGTGCGAGATTTGCCCAAATGTTTAGCTATTTTCAAAGATTTGCAAGAGAAGGATGCGCCTGGACTTCTCAAGTACTGTCCAAAAAGATGGTGTATTCGCATAAATCATTCAAATGGGTTTGAGATAATTATAATGCTCTTTTGAATTATTTTCATGAAATTAGGTGCGATTCGAGCCTTAATGCCCCTATAACTTCACACGTATTTGGTTTCCTTAATAATTTAGAATCGTTTTCATTTTACTTTTATTTGATAGTATTAATTTTTGTATTCTAGCATGTTGAAAATCTTAATGCTGCGCTCCAAAAAGTGGATTTACATTTAAATTTATCGCATTTGAATGTTAAAGTAGTACAAAGTAAAATTGAGGCATCTCGCAAATCTGATTTTGATGATCTCTGGTTAAAAATTGTAAATGGAGCTAAAAAATTAGATTTACCACAATCCGAAGTTCCAGAATTTGCAAAGCACCAAAATGGTTTGAAACACAAAGCAAACCTCACCAATTTTCAACCCTAGCTGATTATTATCGTAAGAAATTTTTGGGAAATAATAGATCTAACGATTAACTCATTCAATGATAGATTTGATTCTGAAACAATGACATTTTTAAATAATATTGCAAGTTTTTTCATTGGAAACAATGATCATGTTGATAATATTGTAAAATTCTATGCAGCTGATAATTTTGATAAAGAGCGTTTAATATTACATAGGGATATTGTTATAGATGCCATAAATACTCGCTTAGGATATAAGCCTGTAAATATAAATGATGTAATTTGTTTTTTCCGTAACAATTTAGATGTAACTAATGTTATTCCCAAATTTTTTCATCTGATTTGTATTATTTTAACTATTCCCGTATCAAATGCTACATGTGAACGATCATGTTCAGCTCTACAGAGACTAAAAACATAAGAAATTTGTTATGTGCTGAAAGGCTGAATAATATGGTGGTAATGCATATACATAAGAGTGATGTAAATCTTGAACCACTGGTTGATGAATTTATTTCTCGATCAGCAGCTCGTATAAATACATTTGCTTTGTCGAATAAAAATAAATAAAATATAATACTCCTATTAAACTGAGAATTATTTGCTCTTTTTATTGAAATTCTACGAAAAATTTCCCAACTTTCCTCTTCATAATATACAACGTCTTATTTCACAACTCTAACAAAAATTTAAAAAAAAGTTATTGAGCTTTTTTTTTACTTACATGGAAAAAAGTTTATAAGTGAGAAATATTTTCTCCCCTCCCTCCCCTTATCATGATTAAATTTTTGTACAAAAATTATTTAGCCCCAATGAACTTTGCACCACACAGGAAGAACATAAATTGCCGGCCATGTTCACACTCAGTACTTACAACCACTATAAAAAATTAGTTAAAATGAGAAAATAATACCTACAATCTAATTAATTCAGTTATATTGATTTACATGTTCAAACATAAAATAACATTGGGTTTTACGGTTCCCTTATATACCTATTTATAATTCATCACTTTTTGTTGGTGTCAAATTAATGAAATCAAAGTTCTCTACATAATACAGGGGCCGGACATGGGTTCCGTTTATCCGACTAAATCTAGTGTATATAAATATGGAATTATTTCTACGTCCACTGGATATTCTATAATCATACGAAAAGCGAGATGGATTAGTAGCACGTCGTCCTTTACAGAGATACATCCTCTGTTTCTTATCTGTATGATTGATATTTGATAACATCACTGGGATTTCTTTGAATTTCGTTCCTTGAAAAAACATATCATCCTGGTTGAATACAAACTCTTTGTCTATGAATATTTTGTTTGTAAAAATTGACCAGCAAACAGTGACCAAGTGTTCAATATCCAATTGAAAGAGCTGATCCCTAAAAAATGGTCATAATATTATCATCAAATTAAAGAAAATATTGGTTAATAGAGAAAGATAATTGAGAATAACGCTAATTATTCTTTCTGATAATAATAATGAATTAATTCCTAAAGAAAAAATTGAAATTATGATGAAACTGCAAAAATGGTTTTCAATAACCATTGGATTCTGACCAGAGCAAAAATTAGACAGATGATAATAGACTTATTTGAATATCAATTTTTGATAGAAGTTACGTAAAAATCGTTGAAAATTGCTCCATCACTAAATGATAGTAGGTAGGTATAGACTACCCTTATGTCGTAGCTCCTAATAAAACAATTCTGCCTCTTAGAATGGGTACCTAGTTATGATGCCTAAACAACTTCATTTTTGCTATCCTTGGTTGAGTTAGAAAACAAAACTTTCGATATTTGCTACATTTAGCTATATACTTCTTGCCTCTCTAGACTACAACTTGATACATATGAGTACCCTGCCTGAGGTTGATTTAACTTAAAAAAAAAAGAAGACTTCGATCAATTGTGAGAAATGTGAGGCAACTTCACAGTGATGCTTATAAATGTCCAGATGTCCAGTTCTTCAGTGTATGTAATTTTTAAAATATAGTTTAAAAATAATTTACATGTATTTTTTGGGAAGATACTTTCTATGTTCTTTGTCCATCTACCAATTTGTAAAGTGTGACTGAAATATGACTGGTGAAAAGTGACTTTTGTAATAAAAAATATCGATTGCAATAATAAAATTATGTCACTATCATATTTTTATTGGAACAGAAGACTTACTCAATCAGTAATGTTGCGATATGGTGGTAATTTGATGGCTCATTGAAACATGATGTACGTGACTGACTGACTATCAACACCTTATGAATAATGCAATAAAAGTTATATATTTGTGATGAAGATAATTAGAGTAGTTTATGCCTCTTCAAATCATAATATTTTTGTTAAAAGAATCCTTATTCACAACTATAATTGAGATTAACTTCCGTTTAACATGAAATATTAATTCCAATAAATAGAAAAATTATCCAGTATTCTTCTTCGTAAGAAAATACAAAATAATTTTTCAATCCTAAAAAATCTCTTCCACTTTTCAAAGAGAAATCTTTGAAACAGCTCTGTAATATTATGCAAAAATAGTAATATGTAATTTAGTTCACACTGAATATTCCAAGAATAATTTCTATCAAGAAACAGGGATGACAAAATAATTATTTCACCCCATACGTAATAATACTTGTGAATAATGGCCAAAAGGATTATTATTCATGCATCTTATTAAGTAAAGTGGTGGCTAAAAAATTCCATGAAAGTGAAATTTTTGTAGCCCTCCATCATATAGCATCCAAGATTATAGGTACTTTCATAATTGGCGGCAACATATTCCTAAATAAATATGACTGCCGTGCACAAAAGAACATAAAAATAATTTAGCCGTTATTACAACAACCAAATACAAGAAAGAATACCCACAATTCCTTCCATAGAAATATTTTTGTCTTCCTAAGATAAAAAACAATAATATACACAAGCAAGAGAGAAAGTAATAATATTCTCTCAATCTCGCACTCATAGGAAATAAAATCAGTCTTATAAATGACAAAAAACAACAGTTTTGCATCATATTTGCATCAATCATGTAGATAAGGCAAAAATTGTACAGGTTGAAGGTCAAACTATTGACTTTACCAGCCGATGAACATTTGCAGGTTCATAGAAACATACAGTGTAATATACAAAGTATTACATACCAATACTACCACACTTTACGTGGTGGCAGTATAACCTTACACGCACAAACACAGCTAACAAACAGGGTAGTTATGTGCAAATGTGCAATAAAACTACCCTAAACATGCGATGGCATTTTCAACATCAGTTTGAAGAAGGTTCCATGCGTAGAATTAGCTTTGTATTATTTCACTGCTTTACTTAATTAAAGTGAATTTTTTGTGTATTTTAAGTGTTTTTATTGAATTTTTGCAAGTTAATCCAATAATGTGTTACTAACAAACATTTCTTGTTTTTGTACAAAGTGTTTAATGCCATATTTCATGGAATTTGTATACTAACTTTTAGGCTCAACTAAGAGCAACAATTTTGGAAATCAAATTTCACGAAAATTAAAAATTTAATAAATTTATCATCATAAAATGTGTCTTTATGAAAATTTTTTATTACAGTGTTAACTAGTGTTTGTTTTAACCAGTTTCCTCTGTTTTTCCTGAAAAGTTAATTTCAACACTTTGTTAAAATTGTAATGATTTTGCCTCCTAAATTTTGGAATACATTTATTTCTAATAATGATATTAGCAATCAATTACTTAAAAATAAATATCTTGGTACTTTACACCTTCTAAAGCCCCAATGTATGGAGCCTCTTTTGAAAAAATCATAGGCATGTTTAAACCTATGTTCCACCATATTATGGGAGCAGATCCTCATCATCAACATAATTTTCAAACTACTTTGAAAAATATTCAAGTTGTACTTAATGAGAGACCTTTATGTCCAGTGGTAGACAATCCTGAGCAATGCACCCTCACTCCTACTCATTTCTTGCATGCAAACTTTCGAACATTTATGTTAGATCTAAATAAGCCTTTGGATAAAATTACTCCTACAACTAAATCCCTACAAATTATTGGAAATAGATCAAGAAAATGTAATTAAACTTTGGACTACTTGGAACCCTTTTTTGAGAGACAAAATTCAAAAAGGTGTAGATAACATTTACAGAAATGCACTTTTTGAACCAAAAATTGATGATATAGTCCATGTTTTGGATTATATGACAAAGCCAGGTGTATATGAAATTGCCAAAATTGTTACACTACACCCTTCTCATGATGGAAAAGTTTGTCATACAGATATATTGGTGCCTAATTATAACATAATAAGTCTACCCTTTTTATTTACAAAGTTTTAAAAGTAGCAAAAGTAAAAAGAATAGAAGGTAGAACCTGTATTGAGCTACAAAAGAAATTGTATAAAGGCAGACATTCTAAACATTAGCCGCCACACATCTTATACTGAAACCCAAACATCAAAAAATTTGAAAGAGCCAAAAATTTAGGTAATCTGATCAACGATAGTAAAAACTTCCAAAGAGTGACAAGAATTATCAAAAATAAAGATCCCAAAAAAGCTGAAGAAATCTTCTCAGACACTGAAGAGATCTTGAATCTTATAGGAAAAGACTACAATCTGAGAAAAGAAAGAAGGAAGAGAGAGAACGAAGACTATAACAAAAAGAAGCCTAAGCTCAAGTTTCAAAAAACTTTTTCTAGAGCTTCTTTGTATATATCACTAAAAAAAATAATTTCACCTAAAAATGATTTTTCCCTATCTAATGACAAAGATAACATCTTTCTATGTGAAAAATCTGCATTGAATCAAACTTTTGTCGATAGATCCTCACAGACTAGTGTTAGTCAAATGCCATCAGTCCTTAGACAATAGGGTTCCCACAAGCTGAAATACAGCATTCCATTCAAATTCATGTAAAAAGCCCTGAATATCTGAACAAAAACAAAATTTTGGTTCAAAAGTACAAAAATTCTTTTGACCCTATAAATTTATTACCACTGGAAATCCATGTAGAATTCTTAAACAAACAAGAACCTACATACATAAATGTAATCAAAGTTGAAAATAAAATAAAACTATTTTTGAAAAATAAATTCAAAAATATGAAACCTGAAGAAATTTGCTTCTGCAACAGCAGCAATGAGCAGGTTCATCAGCCTCTAATGCTGTACTAGCACAACAAAATGCAGCTGTATAAAATTTCTGGAAAAGGTCAGAAAGAAAGAACCCAAGCCACTTTTCTAATGGCTCTGATGAAGATATCCTCGAGTTTCTTTTAGAATACAAAACTCAGGCAAAAACATTTAAAACCACCAAATACAAAATGATTCAAAATCTAAATATTGCTTTATGAAGTGCTGCTCTCAAACTTTTCGCTGTGAAAAATGAAATAACTCCTAAAACATCATAGGTAGATGTTAAAAGTATTTTATTACGAGTGTTTAAGAAAGGTAAAGACACTATAAAAAATGAATAAAGGCCTTAAAATTTGATGATTCTATGTTTAGTATAAACGTCCCAAAATTTTTCCATTTATATAAACAATTTTATTTGACAATAGCAGAAAAGAAAATCTGTAAATTGTTACTTCCAAAACATTCTGGCAAAAAATAAGAAAATTTTTTCAAAAGTAGAGTAACAAAAACATTTACCAACTGGAAGGAGTATAAAGAAAAAGCCCTTGATTTAATCAATGTACAAAAAACATAAAAAACATTAAATATAAAGCAACAGAAACAATAGCTAGACTCACGAAACAAATTGAGGAAATAATGAAAGACAAAGCTTCTGGGAAAAGATTTATTCCACTGATTCTGTCGTGATAGCCCTTGTTGAAGTGGGATTTGGAAAATGAAACCAAAACCAATACAAAAATAAAATTCTGAAAATGAAAGTAGCAAAAACAAACCTCACCATAAATGTAATAGTAATAATGAAAACAATGAAAATAATTCGAGATGAAAACAGTCGAGAGATCAGGACTCAGGAAGGCCACCGAATAATCAAAATTATTCCCAGCCTCATCAAGACAATTACTGCGGACAGAGGAATAGATGATATCATGGTGTATAGTATGAAAACATTGTGTTGATGTGAAAAGATGACATCAAGAGACAGGTCTTGACAAGTTTCAATGATGTAATCAAGACAAAATGTTAGAATGAAGTTACAAATAAAATTGATTTGTTGGGATAGTATTAAATAGAATACGAGAGATATATAGAAAGAATATTAAATTTAGAAATGATATGGAATTATCATTACATAATCAGAATCAATTTAAATGAAGTGACAAAAGAAAACTGTGATATATTAACTATGCATAGAGTTACAGACCTCCCACTAATCAACTAGGACCACAACCACACAATAACTACACACCTGCCTACACCAAGGAGAACTGCACCCAATTATGTAATACCCACATACAATTTGAGGACACCAGATATAGTCCCAAATCAACAACAACAGTATCCACAACTGCCAAAAAATATGCAGTAGAGCCTGTTTGCTCCCCACCTTTTTCTGGCAACTACTTTTGGGCTTTTAAGGGCAAAGTCCATCATCCGGACTGTGCTGCCCTTCTAGTGTTAGATCCACAGGCACCATAAAATTGGAAAATGCAAGTTGGAAGTGCATCAATGCAGTTAGTCAGTGTAAGACATAAATTAATCATCCAATGCAGAATTGTGAATTGTGAAGAGTATGAAACACAAAGGAGAGTCAACAGTGGATCTGAAGTGATACTTGTCTAATATAACTTTGTTAAGGGTAATGTAATTAAACCTGTAAGAGTATGTATGGTAGAAACAAATGATAGTGTAATAATCATTATAGGAGTCGTAGATATTACCATTAAAATGGGTGATCTCCACTTCAGTGTGAAAGCATTTGTAATATCAGAGGAAACCACACCTCTATTCCTTGGATACAACTTTCTTGTGAAGCATAATGCTGATATTTTATTTAGTAAAAAAAATTTATTTGAGATAGGACCCCAATGGAAGTGAGAAAAATTTAGTATAATTAAGTTTAAGGAATAAAACTGTGAATGATTTATTAGAGCAAATGATCAGACTTCTGCATTGGGATGCCAAGTGAACATTTGGTAAACCTGGATAGAGATATAAGAGAAGCAGATCCAGATAAGTGGTTAATAACAATTTTTGGTTTAGAAGATGACATTGTAGATGATCTAGGCTGCCCACCCTTAAGATTCTACAATCTGTACTTTGACACCCAGATTGCATAGGGAACAGTTGTAAAATGCTATACGCTTTGATAGCCGACTATGGGGTACAATCAGACCAATTCCATCCACTGTGGCCAACCCAGCATCCAAAACATTACATTAGGGGATATGAAAGGTAACCAAGGTGAGGAGGTAGATATACTAAAACTAGTCCGTATCACACAATCTAATGACAGTGTTATCCACAACAACAAGTGAACAGAGGTTAAGATAAATAAAAACTTGATGATAGACCAGTAAAAGGCAGTAGTAAGTATTGAAAAGAAATATATTTACATATCCACAGAAGAACCTACCATGGTAAAGCCTTCAAAATTAAAACTGGCTTATGTTTATTTAAAAACAAATGAGCTCGTTCAACGCAGAAACTACCATATGGGAATTTTTGAAAAGAGAGAAATAAGAAAGAAAATTAAAGAATTTGAAGAAAGTGGTATTATTTAGCCAGAACGCTCCAGTAACAAGAGCCTTGTATTTGTTAAGAAGAAACAAAATGGCATATATCGATTATTAATAGATTAAAGAGGTGTAAATGAAATAATAAAAAAATATACAAGTAGAGTGCCATGTCTCCCTGAAATTTGGGATGCATTACGTGATAAAAAGTATTTTGTAGCAATCCATATCTAAAGGATACTATCAAAGTCCATTAAATGAAGAATCAAAAGCAGTTACTGGTATAAATGTAAGAGGAGTAAGCTACGTGTTCAACTCCATTCCAATGAGCCTAAGTAAAAGCCCCAGTATTTTCTAGAAAACAATGACCAATTTATTTAATCAAATTTTTGAAGATAAAATATTAGTTTACTTAAATTATATTTGTGTTTTTGGCAAAACTTTTGAAGAAACATTGGAAAACTTAGAAGAGATCCTAAAGTTACTCGTTGACACAGGCCTACTCATCAAAACAAGTAAGCAGGTTTTTCAAAGAAAGTATCGAATACTTTGGCCAAAAAACTTTATATAATAAGTTAGAACCATTGGATAAAAATATAAAACCAATTTGTGAAGTTCAACCACTGAAAATGTTTTTGTCAGTTACAACAATTCATTGGTTTAGCTAACTATTATTGTAAAAAAATTTTCGCAAATCACCAAACCCCTAAATAATTTAATATGGAAAGAAAACATAAAAACTAACAATAAAATATCATGGAACCCTGAAGCACAGAAAGCTTTTGATCGAATTAAAGAATTGATCACAACAGGATTAATTCTAACGTTTTACCATCCAGATATAGAGACCTATGTAGAAGTGGATGCATTGAAAACTGTAATAGGAGCAGTAATAATTCAAATAGATAAAAAAATAGGTCGACCAAATCCTATAGGATTCTTTTCCAAAAAGATCTCAAAAAATTAACAGAACTTATGCTCATTTGATTTAGAGATGTTGTCAATTACCAAAACATGTGGGTATTTTCAAGAATTTTTGGTATATAAGGAATTCAACATCTTCACAGATTACAATCCTTTAACATATCAAAGTTAAATGAAGAAGCCAAATGCCAGAATAAACCGACAAATTTCAAAATTAAATGAGTTTATATTTGAAATCAGGCACATTAAAAGGGAAAATAATAAAATTGTGGATTATTTATCCCAACTCAATGAGAAAGAAGAAGGTAATTTTGCAGAGTTTTAAGATGGTAAATTCATAATATTTGAAGGAACTCAAGACTCATCGACTGAAGAAACATCAAAGAAAAAAATGAAAGTAATTACTCGAAATATTTATGAAAGTAAGAGAAGAAGTTTCAGGTTTAGAAAGTGAGAATTTGGAAGACGATCGGAATTCCATATTATCCAAAGACTCGGAAAAATCTGGAATTTCCAATGCATCAACTAATTCTTAACTTTCCGAGATTTCAGAAGATTCTGAAGGTGGAAGTATTGAATCTCCAGCTGTCATAAATGATCCTGAAATCCATGATTTATAGGATTTACAATGTGGAGACAAACATTGGGGAATAATAATAAAAATTCTAGAAGGAGGACACAAAAGAGAATTACATAAGAAACTAAAAACCAAAAGATCACATAACCTACAACCAGTTATCTAAATACAAAAGTATAGATAGTGAATAGTGGCCAGATTAAGTTCATAATGTAGCATTGACCTAGAATATGACACTAATTGAAGGTTTAAATAACCGCGAACCTTTCTATTTAATGCTCAGTTGTAAAAGTGAACCACCAACTAATTTAAACACTCCCATACCCCTTTCTGTAAAAATGAGGGAAGAACAAATTAATGATGCTAATAATATATGAGATTCGATACTGACCCATTTTAGTTAAACAAAATGCAGAAAAATGTTCCGAAAAATATAATAAAGGTAGGAAAGAAATCCAATGCAAAACAAATGACGTAGTATTATTAGGGGCATCTAAAAACTATGGTAAAAGAAAACCAAAATTCATAGGAACTTATCGAGTAGTTTGAAAATATTCAAATTTGAACTAAACTATTCGGATATTTATAGAAGACGGCAAAACATAAAGAGACTTACACCTTACACACCACGTGAAAATATCACCCTTCCACCTAATATCAATGAGAATTGCGAATCAGAAGACCAAGACACTGATGATAGTGAAAAACAGCCTAATCCTAAAAGTAAAAAAAGTAGGCCTAAGAAGGTGAAAAACCCTGAAACTAAGGAAACAAGTGACGAAATTAAAATAATTAACAAACAAATAAGAAGCAGACCAAAAAGATATATTTTAATGAAGCCAGGTAAAAAGAAAAATGCCAATAAAAAGGTTACTTTTATTGACAAAGCTCTATTAAAAGGTAGACTTTTCAGAATGAAGAAAATGCTTTGAATTAAATGATACCAAAAGACGTCGAATTACATTACGTAAAATACGACACATAAAAAAAAAACAATATGATGAGGAACGTAAAGTATTTGGTCATACTCTTAGGTGTGAAGAGGAGAATTGTATAAGACAGTCTATATCCCTACCTATTCGCAAATTAACAACAGTGATGCCGATTATTGAAAAATAATCGATTGTCAATAATAATTGGCTTAAAATAATCAATTATTTCAATTAAATTGATTTTTTTTTTAACTTCAAAAAAAAAAAGGTGATAAGTAATTATTAATTAAATTTGTTCCAAGTTGAATTTATTTATTGAGGCTGAAATAGCAGTGAGAAATGAGTGTGAAAAGTTTAAACATTTATCCAATCTTCAAGGGACATGCTGTGAAGAAATAAAATAGGATTCAGGTGTTCTAATGAGAGTCGATTTCTTCTAGCATTCATAATTATGCCACACAATGAAACTATTCGTTCAGCAGGTGTGGATATTGCAGGAATATATAACATTTTTCGAACAACCTGTTACGGAAAATATAAATAGAAAACAGCATGAGTTTACATTTAGTTTATGCCTTGTAACTTTATTTGCAAACGGAAAGTTTGACATTTCCATACTTATATTACACAAAGCAGGATACAGATGCTCATTTTCTTTTCAAAATACTAGAGGATTCACCTTTCCACAAACATTTGGGGCTTTCAAATACTGTGATAAATTGTCAGAAATAGACATATTTGCCATATCAATATGGTTTCTCCGCATTACTTCTTCATTAAATTTCAAGAAAACCGTGTCTAATTCAGAAGCATCTTTTGGCATTAACTGTTCAGTAATTGCGACAGCTTTCATTAAAAAAAAAGAAAGAAAGAAAGAAACATGATATGATCATTTTGCAAATAAATTATACCCACAAAAGAATGCTACAGTACTACTTCATAATAACATAATTTGAAACTTCACCAACTTGGCAAGCCATTTCACCAATGTGACTGTCACTGTCACAACGTCATCACAATTTTTAAGAATTGTGGACAAAGATTTTTTAAATGTTTCAAAAGTTAGGTAAACCAATCAGAAAGTTGTAGCTTATCAACAGTGAACAGAATAAGAAAAACTCTTAAAAGCGAGGCACCACTTTTAGTAACTAGTGAATATTGAATACATGTTTCAGCAATAATTTTCTTGATGTAGTGTAAATGTTGCAAAAATTATTCAGGATTAGAGTGAAAGAAATTGTCTTGTGCGCCATTTTGAAAAATATTGTCACAAAGAAATATTTCATGAGAATTGTGACAATTGTCGCTGAAACATTTGTAAAACCTTGCCAGGTGGGCAGATACTTATTATCTACCTTTAGCAACAGCAGTAGGACTTTTAAAATGAACTCGTTTGAAACGTGGATCCAATATCATAGCACAAGACTGCAATAGAAGGTGATTCGAATCCTTGTCATTTTGAAATGGCAGTTTCTTTCAGTTTAGCGACCAAAAGTGTTCCTGGATGTGTGTCCGGACTTCGCTGTTTTCTACGCGAAATGATGTAACGAGCGTAAGGAATAAGAATCTGAGAAATTGTAACAGTAGTTTCAATTTGAATTTGAACTGTATTTCATTAAAAACTTGTAGAGTAGAAACCATTTCTCGAAATAATTGCAATTCATCAGCTGATATCATATCAGGTGACTGTGGAATTTTGAAAAGAACCCCACTAACTTTATCAGATATTTCTATATATCTTTCGCTCATAAAGAAAACTGAGTTCCACCTAGCTGGAGCGGATTATATAAGTTTCAGTGGTGTTTATGTCTTCAATTCATCAACTCCAACAATGGAGTGACGAAACCATATTACAATTTTTTTTAGTTTATCGATAACTGAAGACAATTTTACATTTTTATCATCACTAAGGGATTTTGTGACGATCAAATTGAGTATATGCGCAAAGCAATGAAGATGGGATCCTTCACCAAAGCACGTTTTTACGGCTCCAACAATATTTGCAGCTCCATCAGTAATAACGACATCTATTTTATTCTTTGGTATTTCCCATTCGTTGAGGATCTTTTCAATCTTACTGACTAGGTATTGGCTAGTATGACAATTTTGTTGCTCAAAAACCTCTATTAAAATTTAAAATATAAAATAGAAATTAGGATTGTGAACAAATTCACATATTTGAATTACTAATTAATGAATATATTGAATAAAATACTTATCATTAATGATTCAATTAGGTACCTACCTACCTAAAATGACAGACTTCATCTCCCAATCGACCATATAGTTGCTAGTTATTCCAAGATAACTAACTGTATTACCTATATTGTTCTGTCCAAACATCCATTGTTAAAGAAAGTGAATCGATTTGAGAAAATTGTAATTGAAAATGATTTCATAATGATACATATTTGTTGTCTGTCCAGTCAAGAGGTACCTAATTGTAGAACGACCAGGTAATTTAAAGTGTGGCGCCAATAATTTCATCAATTCTTTAAAGCCAACGTGCTCTGTAATATTCAACAGTTCATTATCTTTTGCTATGATAATTAGAATATGGTCAATGATTATCTCAGACAAGACACCACCACCTAAGAGAGGAAGAAGCCAGAATTATAGGATTACTGGATTAGAACTAGGTTTAACAGCTGAAATAAATGAGCACCAGAGTCTAAAATTATCAAATGGTAATCATTGTTTTCTAATGTTGATAAAATTTATGTTTACTTGTATACTGCAGTGCCTTCCTAAATAATGAATGCATTTTAGGTAGAGTAATTGATTTCACTGTTAAACCATTTTCAGACAAAGAAGTTGAATTGACAGAATCAGAATAGAAAAATGTGGATGAAGACAATACATCAAGAGTTCTGTTTCAATCAGATGTTGAGACACCTGAGTGGTTTGATTTTGATGACGTTGACGAGGTAGATTTTCTATTTTGGGTTTGTTCCATCTGCAAGAAATTGAAAAATTAGTTAAGCTGTCATTCATGTTATTCATTTGTTATCCATTTGCATAAAATGTAGAGTAGAATTAAAACTATACTGTAGGCATAGAACTTACATTGTTGGTAACTTCCTTATCAGAATCTTTGATATTTGAGTCTGAGGCAGAGGTAGATTCTGATTCTTCTTCTTCTGCCTTTTTGATTTTTTTAACTTGCTCTTTTCAAGTGCTTCGAAAAACTTGGGATGTTTTCCCTTCAAATGTTGTATTAAATTTGTTGAATTACCAGCTGTACAGATAATTTTCTACATTTCATTTGCAGAACATAAATCCCAAATAGCTTCACTGTGATTTAATTTAGTGTAATGCCTCCAAAATTTTGACATGATTGCTACTACGATTTTACAAAATTTTTTATATTTCATTCTTCAGTGATCAGTCTTCATATCATTTCAATTTCACAAGTATGAATAATAAATGTTGAATAATCATTGGCCAATTACTAATTATTTTTGATTATTTTTGACAAACAATAATCATAATCAGTTGCGATTAATCGGAGGAAATAATCGATTATTTGATTAAATTGATTAATAATCGGCATCATTGATTAACCCACCCTTAAAAACCTATGAATGTAAATAACACGTAGGTATGAGAAAAAATAGGAAAAGTCAAGTTTGGTGGAATATGTCAATAGATTTTCCAAATTACTCCCTCCCATTATATATTATTATCCTAGCGAGCTAATTCCAAATAATTATCGTTAAATTGTACTTAATAGAATAAGAAAAATTTTATAAGGTAAAAAAAGGTAAAATTGAATAACAAATTTTACTCACCATTACCAATCATCGCACAATGCAGCCACTTCAACTGATTTGAAAGTATTTTGAAGTTCCTTCCCATTGACCACAACTTTGGGTTCTCCTGGAGATGACGATTATTAACAAAGACATTGATGGATGGGCATCAGGAACATCCTCCTGTTAGAAATCAGCAAACAGCTGGGCCAAAAGGAACATCAGTCCTTAGAGCCACCACTGTAGTACTATGACTATCATTTGATAAAGCCATCTTTGCAGATTCATCTAATACACATAACACCTCAATATGAGTTGGAATGTCATTAATGATAATTTTTTTGCGATTGAACCACACGATCTACTGTTTAAGAGTCTGAAACACGACGCAATCCATTATTGTATTTGCATACTTACAATCTGCGACGCTAAATCGGAAAATAGCCCCAATATTAAGAGACTTCATGGCATAGATTATAGCAGTAAGAACATTTAATCCCACAGTGTAACCTACTATGTCATTCAGATTAATATTCAGCAACGAGTAGCAGACAATGGACCATTCTCAACACCACATACCTACTAGCTTCAGAAGAAGAAAGTCAAACTGTAGTCAAATTATTGGAAATTGGGGCAATATGTCCATTGAGTACTTGGTAAATAAATGATGAATTAATTAATTAAATAAATTAATATAAAACACTCCACTACTGCATCAAGTAAGCACTTTATTACATAGAGAATAACAGAAGATATGTTAACTCTACAAACACCAGAAAGAGGAATGAATAATAGTAATGTATCAAGAGAATTGGTAGTCGCAATATATCAGATTGGAGTAGCCAACAAGTGCTCAAGCAATCAGTATAACTCCCTCCTTAGTTGAGTGACACCATTGGCTTCAAAGTCTCCAGATACATATCATTGATGTGGTAAAAGAAAATTTGGAGAAAACCACATTGTGGAAAAACTCCAATTTTGCCAAAACATTTTACTCCTGTTTGAGGAAAAACCATATAAACAGTAAAATAACCTCAAAATAGATTTCTTTGATATCTATACTCCAAACTTCTGACTCCGATTAATTCTCTTTAGAAGAAAACTACAAGGTAAAACTTCGATAATGGCCAAAAGTTTACTCCAAAAGAAAAATTTAAGAATCAGCCTTAAGCCACTATATGACTCATTTAGTTACGTAAAGAAAGTAACTCCATTACTCCAGTATTCATTTTTCACCCCAAAATAAATTATTCAAATCTTTACAAATTAATAAACAAATATAATTACGAAATTAATAAACATAAAAATTCAAACAAATAACACAAAAACAATTACTCCACTCTAAACGAACATATTTACAAATGGATAAGTAGTACTAAATAATAATGACTTTATTTTTAACAAGAACAATTTTGGTATGAAAGTTTTACTCGTTTTGTCTCCAAATAGTAAGGGACGTGTCTATTGTTTATCCGTAAATAAATAAATTGTTGATATCATTACTCCAGTAACAGATTTTATTTACAGTGTATGTATATTTTACTTTGATATTAATGGGTTGGTGCTGTCTTCCACTTTTAAAATCCTCAATATAAGATAGGCAAAGGTTTAGTAAATATATCGGTCTCTTGCACCTCTGATGTAATCTTCACTAAACTTACTTTACCATCGTGTTGTGTTTGTCTCGCATAGTAATATTGAGTGTGAAAATACTTCAAGTCTGGTGATCCTACCATTTGAGTTTCTTCAATCACCAATTTACTATCACAGTGAATGTTTTCTGGTAAATATGATGCTCCTAATATTTTCTCCCATATTTCAGCTAGAGTTTTGAGCTCCTTAGCCAACTCATTCATGGCTATAAATTGAGCTGTGCAAGTGGAAGTTGTTACACACTGTTGTTTATTACACTTCCACGCAATTGTTTCCCTGAATAATTTAACTACATAACCAGCAGTAGAGGCTCCAGTTACTGGGCAATCTCCCCAACTTGCATCTGAGTAACCCTCTAAACATTCACTTTCTCCAAGGTAATTTAGGCCCACATTCTCCGTATATTTAAGATACCTAAAAATCCTTTTTATCTTCTGAATATTCTCCAAAGATTGATTTGACTAACATCTACTCATTAAGTTCACCGCTAATGCTATATCAGGTCTTTTGCCTCTAGTCAAGTACGATAAACATCCAACAGCTTCTCTGAATGGATATTTTTCTCCAAATTGTTGTTCTTCTGTCTGTTCATAATTATTTTCATTTCTCAGTTTTACTTGCCTTGTCACCATTGGTGTTTTACAAGGCTTGCAATCCTCTATTTTAAATCTCCTTAACAGTTTGTTTATGAAACAAGTCTGTCTTAACACCAATTTATTAGAGCTCTAATTTCTCTCTATTTCAATACCCAAGTACTCTTTGGGCTTACTCATATCAGAATACTTAAATATTTTTCATAAGTTCTCCTTTAATACATCAATCAACTCCAAACAGTTTCCTGCTAACAATATGTCATCGACATATGCTAACAGTATTACAAAACTATCTTCATTTCTAAGTTTGAACAGACAGAAATCTTTAACATCACTGACCAAGCCAATTTTGTTCATCTCCGCAGTAAAGAGAACATTCCAACTCTTCGGACTACTCTTCGGACTAGTTCTCAAACCATATATTGACTTATTTAATTTGCAGACTTTGTTTATCCATTCCAAAAGACTTATCTCTACTCCTTCAGGAATCTCTATATACAGGACCAGTTACTTGTCCGTGTAAAAATGCAGTCTTTACATCCAGTTAACAAATCTCAAAATTGTACTTATTTACTATTACCAGTAAATTTTGAACAGATGTCAAAGGTGTTACTGGTGTGTATATCTCCAATAGACTATACTCCACATTTTATCTTTAAATCCTCGTCCCACTAGTCTAGCTTTATAGCGGACTCCTCCATGTGGCTCCATTTTGGTTTTAAACAACCACCAAGAATTTATGACATTTGGTTTTCTCCCATATTCATCAACAACTGGATGGTCTATAGGACTCCAGACCTGGTGTTTTTTTAATGAGTTCAACTACTCTTTTGTGGCTTCTCTCCACTCCTGGCTGTTTGAGGAACTTAAAACCTCCACATACGTTTTCAGATCCTCATTTTTTTCAGCCATTGCCATCTATACGAAATCATCTAAAATATTTTCCTTGTTTTTGGCTTCAATACATTTTTCTCCTTCCATGTTACAAGCCTCAACCTTTTGTCTTTTCACCTTGGGCAATTTCTGTAATTTTCTCTGTTTAACTCCATTTGAAACATATGTTTCTTCCTCTTCCTCTGAGTTAGCATCTGTTTTGAATTCATCAAACCAGTTGCTATTTATATTTTATTTTTCTCTGATAGTTTATGTTTCTCCCTAAAAACTATTTTCTTATTAAAACATACATCTCTCAATTTGATGAACATTTTATTCTCTGGACAATAGACTAAGTAACCTGATGAGGTATATCCAACCATGATGACACACATACCTCATTCTGAAAATTTAGTCTCCAGTCTCATTTTCACCTTAAAATATGCCAGACAACCTAATCTCCTTATTTGATTGAAATGAAAATTTGCTTTTTGGTGAAAAATTAATTAACAGTGTCTCATAATTCACTGATTTTTGGAGGGTTATACACATGAATTGCAGCCTTAACTGCTAAATCCCACATATTTTAGAGCAAACCTAAGTCCTCAATTAAAGCTCTTACTCTGCTATACAATGTTTGATTAAATCTCTCTACTACTCCATTATGTTGTGGTGTATCAGGTAGTGCTAGTTGCAAATCAAAGTTCTCCCATTTTAATATCTCCTTTGTATAACCTCCAGTAAATTCTGTACCATTATCCAAATGCAAATAACATTCCTTTACATCACTACTGATTAAATTGCAAGCATTTTTTAAGAATAACTCCAAAATTCTCCAACCTCGGACTTATGGGTCATAATGTGTGCCTGAGCATAGTGTGAGTAGTCATCAACAAATACACATAAAATCTTCATCCTCCAGGGAATGTTGCCAGTGAGATGGATCCCTTTACATCTGAGTAAAGCATTTGTAAAGGTCTCTCCACTCTCCACCTCAATTGTGTAAATGGCAATTTGGATAAGTTAGATACTGCACATACTTCACAATCCCTTATTGCTCCCATAAATTGAACTCCTTTTAATTTGGGATGTGTCATGGCTAACTTCTTTAGGTACTTCTCCAATAAGTGACCTAATTTGTAATACCAGTGCAGTTCTAATGGTATGTGTTTATTAGTTATCTCCACGATAGTAGGAACAGGCATATCGTCAAAATTTGAAATATTTCTGTCACACTCTATATTTTTATTATCTACAACAAGTTTTTCATTTTTCTCCTCAACTTACTCCTTCTCCTCAAGACTTTCTCTACTCTCCTTCATTTTCTTTCATTTCTCCTCATTTTCATTATCACTATCTCCATTTTCCTATAGCATAGGTGAACAATTCTATCTTACTGACATTTTCTCCATTATTAGTTTGATACATTTGGCTTTCTTTTTCTTCTCCTAAAATGTATCCTATATCTCCTACTCCCGCCAAATTGTTTCCCAAAGCTATGTCTCTGATAGGAGCTTGGTTAGCAAATAGATGATGAGTCAACTCCAGATTCTCATCATCATAAATAGGTAAGCCAAAAGTATGATCAGTATAAAATTGTTTGTACCAGAAGGGTCTATTGTAAGGTTCTTGAAAATATGTTATAGTTTGCTTCAAATTTGTAACACGCACCAATTTATTATGAAGGAATTATTAAATTTACATCTACCAATTTTTGAAGAGAAAATAAATTTTCTGAAAGATATGAACAACACTGTTTACCCTTAAAAGTTAGTTTACAGCCCAGTAAGTCACATGTTACCAATGCACCTAACTCCGTGCAAGGCAAAAGAGAACTTACATCAGCACTTAATATTTCTTCTGTATAAACGTTTGGAGATTGTAAAGGGAATGCAATGGACATTAAGTGCTGAGTGGCTCCCCTATCAGCTAAGACAGAAACTTTGTAAGTACTACCCAATAACTTCTTATCAGATCTCTTCTCCAGTTAACCAACCTCCATAGGGGTCTCTTTAGAATTAGTAGCTACAATAGCCAAATCAGGGTGAGCGTTATCTGATTTTCTAATAAATGGAATGGGGCTTGGTGGCAGAGGGATGTTTAAATGCTCCAGGATATTAGGGTCCTCAATTCTAATGTTTGTCACTCCTGTAATCATCAACAGTACATTCTCCAATTTGACTATTGTCTCTGCTCCAATGTTGAGATTTTCCTTGACAGCTGACTTATATATAAACAACTCCTCGCTCAAAGAATAAGGTGAAGTTTTGTTTTGATTTATGGTAAGAGACCATTTTATTTCTGGTTTGGGTAATATTGATAAAGTCTTGTATATTTTTACAGATTTTTAGCTTCAGACCTTAAATATTGATATGGAACAAATGTGCTTTTCTTTTTTTTTTCTTACGATATAGAACTTTGATCTAGGTGCAGTTCTGGGTCTCAAAAAACCCTCTTTTAATATTTCTCTCTCTTTCTGTGACCTTCTCATTAGGCTCACTATTTTTGGATTTCTCCATCTCCTAGTCCTATATTTGTTACATTATCTGCAGTCTCATTTTATGCATCGACACCTTTATCTTTATTACTAATATTTTTGATAAATACCCGATTTGTAAACACCATTAGCATGTTCTCCAATGATGCAATGTGATATTTCAACTCCAAAACCTTCGGTAATTCTGCTTGCTGGACAGTGCTAGGCTGTTCTTGCCACATAGCATCAAAACATTCTCTTACCACTTCCACTGCCAGACTACACATCTGCCACACAGGAAGACATAGGCACATTCTTAACATTTTATGACTTTGCCGCCATCACCTTTTAAATTGCGTGTTTCACCAATTCATGCAAAATCTTTGAAATTTTGTATGTAGAGAGAGAATGTGTGGACTTTTTGACTAGAGGCTTCTCCTATTTCTGAGGCTTTGATGCTAGTATTTTAGCCACTGATTTTTGGGTAGTTCCCTCAGGTGTGGCTGCCTTCTACAAAGCCAGCCTATTGTTCAACTTCAATTTCTCCATCTTCACCATCTCCTTTATAGCTGCTTTTGATTTAACTGTAACGGAGAAGATCATGAATAAACAAGGTGTGATGTCACTTACTCCATCTCTGCTTCGAAGCATTATATATGAGCAAACCCAAAAATCATCATGGCTTATCCCATCTCTGTCCAACTTGTTCTTCCAGAAGGCAGCTCTCTGTGTGAATGTTGATTTCTTTATCTTGATCCAATTCACCAACCAGATTCTCCTCCAAATCCTCAAATACTCCTCTTCCACCACATACTCCTAGTTATTTGAGGCTGTTTCAGACACATTGCCTTCTTCACTACTTTGTTTGTGGGTTTGCATACCATCTCCCTCTCCAGACTTTGCCTTACTGCCTCTCAGCATTTTACTATTTAAGATAATACAAAATTAATATTTTTATTCTCCATTATTATTTAAATAAATTATTTG
The DNA here is from genome assembly GCA_011428145.1 of Ericerus pela. Classification (NCBI taxonomy): domain Eukaryota; kingdom Metazoa; phylum Arthropoda; class Insecta; order Hemiptera; family Coccidae; genus Ericerus; species Ericerus pela. Next base: position 1,218,412 of record WOFM01000159.1, on the reverse strand, counting down.
GTTTGAAGTCCATTTGGCTCTTCTTCTGAATGGGGTATTTTTCTCCTAATTTTCCAATAATAATTTAAACAGGAAATATACGACCTTACTCCTGAACTATGATAAAATACATCGCTTTTATTTTACTCAGAATCCAAGATGGATTTTTCTCCTTATATCCAGTTTAGAGCCAATGGTGGTATATAATGAAAAATGAAAATACACTCAATCCTACCATTTATTTGAATCACTCCAACCTCCAATATCCCTGAATGGCTTTATTGTATTCTTTGCTCCCTACAGAAAAGGTACCCTGAATAGCTGGAGAGCTATTTTTATGCAGCTCTTTCTCTGATACTTCAATAGGCGACTGTATGCAGTGGGTTTAAATTTAGATGAATAACACCAAAAAGAAAATTTCCATGGTGACACCCTATACATTGATGTTTTAGTTCAAATCGTGGTAGCTCATTATTATAAACCTCTGTTTTATATCACTAAAGCATTTTTCTCCAACTAGTTGTTTCAAAACAATTTTACTAGAATTAAATAATTCCTAGTATATGCAATTAATTTTCTCCTACCGGTAATTAAATAACTCCAGCGTACTCTATTTTGTTTGAGGGGAAGGATTATAAATGAGATTGAACCAAATTTCAATAACTCCATTAACTCCTATAAGTAATTAATACATCACTCACCAATTTTTCTCTGTACAAAATATTTTTCAACAATTAAAACTCCAGACAAGTAATATTTTGCTACCACAAAAAAAAAGGTACAATAATGTGACACGAGCGAACAAAAATTACGACTTGTCTGAAAATGCCCGTAAAAAATAATAGAATAAGTGAAGTTAAAAGTGAACATAACATTTAACAAAGTACAATAATTAAAAATAAATTTCACATAACAAAGACTAGAATCATAATATACTGGGAGATACTAACATCACTTTACCAATTGTTTCAATGCAAATGATTGTTGCAAGAAATAGTTTGTCCTCACTAACTTCACAGTTCAGATGTACAATCTCAATCCTTCATCCTGATTATTCAATACTCCTTATCTGTTTTTCTCCAAATTCAATAGAATAAAAGACAAAAGAGTGCATATATATATATATAGCTAACTTCATTCAGCAATGATTAGGCAAAGTAAACTATGAACATTCTCACAATTCTTCATGCTTTGCAAATTGCTTATATTGATGATTCTCAAACAAATCTCACTCACACATACTCACACGTACACCAAATGAGTTGTGTTGTGTTACCTAATCTCCATTATCTCTTTTTTGTCCATTCTCCATTTAGCATTGATGTTTCCAGAAATAGTCAAATGATGTCAAATTTTCTGACTGTGTAGTAAATCAGCAATAAATATTGTTGACACCAGCGGCTAGTGCCTGCAACCCTTATCACCTTTTGACAGCCACCATTCTCCATTTTTCTCCATGTATACAATTTTTTTATTGTAAATATATTAAAGTATGAGTAAAGATATTACACACACTAAGCCATGTTTTTCTCCAACTCCTTCTAGAAACATTCTTCTTTGTATTATTCTAATTTCCATTTCATATTAATTGTTTCTTCCAATGACAGTTAATAGATCTTTTTTTTATATCTCCAAATTTTATCTGTTTATGGCCTAGAAATTTTTCTCTGACATGTAATATTAAAATGTGCACATTTACCACTCCCTTATAAGTACGTACATTAATAATTATGTAAGTAAATTATTTTTGAATTTCTGTTGACAGACTTATTTTATGGTGTACCTCAAATTAATTTAAACTCCACTTACATAATCATTCATCACTACAATACCATAAACTCCAATACTCACGATACCTGCCATGAAATTGAAATTTACAGAATCTTGGCCCTAGGATTCCAATCCCATTATTTCCTCAAGTACTCTGTGCCTCCACCAAATTGAACATTGGGGTAATATGTCCATTAAGTATTTGGTAAATAAGTGATGAAGTAATTAATTAAATTAATTAATATAAAACACTCCAGTACCACATCAAGCAAAATTTATCAGTTCAGCTGGAGTAGGCATACACAACGCATCATGTGCATGAAGAGCACCATCACGATTCATTTCAACAATTTTTTTTTCTTTTGGCACAACACAAATAATAAAATAAAAAAATAGAAAATTTGAAACAAAAACATTTTTTAGAAACTAAAACTTTAAAGTTAAAATTAGTCTTCAAGAGGAGAACAAGGTTGCAAGAAATCAAAATGTAATAATATGTTGAAGAAACTGATCAGACTGCAACCCCTCCGCAAATATTCAAGTTGAAATACCATGTAAATTATTACTGAGCAATTGAAGAATACGGTAGTTTGCCATCTAGCAAGACCAATTCAAGATAGCTACAATGCGCATCAAATAACAGAATCTCAGCTTACAACATATTGTGTTGATTCCATATAGTGACAAATTTTTATAATAAAACAAATAAAAATTGAAGCAATATTGCATGTCTAGATACATACTGAAATAAGTAAAATAAGCAAATTGTTATCAGAAAATTAGTTACACTATACGACCAAACACTTCACAAATGAAATTAATACTGCAACTAACAGAAATTTTTTGTGTGATTTGTAATGATTTCAGAACTATACATGAACAAATACTACAAAGTTATAATTTTGACCTTCATGATAGTAATGTCTTGAATAGAAAGACTGAAACTGAAAATAAAAATAAGCATATTATTTGGCACTTATTTCGAAAGAATTAAGTTTACTAAAGCCTATGAGAAAATGATTCCCATTATATTGTGACATCTGAAAACCCACAGCCTTCCCTTCACATCACCACCAATCTTAAACACTCATATATACTTTTACAGTAGGGAATGGCTCACAAGTTTTAAGATTGTACTATGGTAGGACCACAGATAAATACATCGAGTTTGACATACAATAACTTCCTGTTCTACAAAATATTGACAACACGCTAATCGATTACCTTTATACACTTTTATGGTGATGTGTATTTTATAACTCAATCACTGATGAACCGACACTTTATCTCTCGACTGTTCACAATTTTGGTTCAAATGTGAACAGTCTCATTTTATACGTTTATGTTTTCCATTTGTTGCAAATACTTAACAATATTCACAACATTCTACAGATTTTGATTTTGACATTCAAGTCACCCTTTTAAACTGTTTTTACCAAAATTACTCGAAAAGTGAACGTATTTAGAAGAACTGTTACCAGTCCAACTTCAAACCATTTTCAGTTCCAATGACGAGTATACTTAGTTGGAATCTGTTGGTTCACTGGACATCAAGAAACCACATGGCAATATAATTTTTGACAACTACATGACCAGATATACTTGTTATTTGACTGTAGCTTCTACTGTAATAAAATGTGAATAGTTTTGATGAGTCGGCCAACTTATTTAACTCCCTACTCGAAATTGCTACTATGTAGGCCTTAGTAGCTTTCGCTGTGGCCTAACTTTTTGAGCTGACTTGTGGTCTTGACTCTAGGATTTCTCAAGACTTCTTGATATACTTTGTCTTGTGATTTCAAACCCTAACACTCAGGATATACGTTGTTTTTGGACGTCACAATATACACCATAAAAATTCCTAGATGAGAGGATACAGGAATAGATTGGCTAGAAGAAATTAAGAATATGCAAACTTGTTAAGCGAAAGAAAATAATTGGTGTCAACAAAGAGCTAAAAAGGTAATAAAAATCTTAGACTCTATTACAAAAATTCAGCCAATGAACAAAGCCATTGTAAAAGAATTGGACCATAAACCTCCTCAAAAAGCAAAATGAGGCATCCAAGCTTTTGGAAATTTTCAAAATTGGTGTTGCAGGATAATGCAACAATTTTCTCAAAAATAAGAAAAATCTAAAAAACTAATACAAAAACTACGTGAGATATTAATTCATAGTCACATAGAACTATTAAATGTAATGAATGAAATTCAAAGTTTTGAGAAATCAGAATTTGAAAACACGAACATCCTTAAAGAAAACCTTAAATCTTTAAGAGAATCTGTTTTAAAGCAGAATAGTGAAATCATAACAGAGGCAAGATGCGAAGTAATTTTGGATACAGACAGGTCTATACATGCTAGCTTTGTGACCAAAATTAAGTTAAGGCACTTATCACTTATCCCAATCCTGTAAGAACCACCACATCTCTGCAGCATTTGTAAACAAAAAATTACTGAAGACCAATATTATTATGAAAATTAAAAAATTAGCAGAAAAATCAAACTTTGGAATTGTGATAGACGAAAAAAATTTGCTAATGTATTATTGCAAAATTTACAATTTTATCCCACTCCTCTATTTGGCCCATAATGAAAAATATGATTTCATAAGATTAATTATAAGAACAGACATAGAACTATGTGGAAAAAATGATTTATTATGTTCTATCCCACATGACTGGAAGATTAGTAATAAAGGCAGTCAGTGCAAGAGCTCTATTTAAGAATGAAAAGCGAAGAAATAATTAGAACATGTACATTTAAGTGTAAAACAAATCATGGAGACATAGTGATAGGACAAATTGACGACAATCAGTTTGCAGTAAATAATGCAAAGAACCCTTTGATGGCCATCAATTCAATCAATAAGACCAGTATTCTATTCCTTGCCACTTGATATACTACTTACAGTACCTTGTACCATGGGGATTCAACAACTCAAAAATGATAACAGAGTAGAAAACACCATCCCTGCTGGCTTCCCATGCATCACTGAATCTGATAAACAAATAGTACTAGAGTACCAGTTACTTTTAGTACAGACAAAATACAAATTTATGGAAGTGGATTTTGGCATTTGCCAATCATTCAAGTTCCCAAACATCTTGATTGCATACAATACGAAATGGCATGACAACATTCCTTATTTTTCATAAATTACAGTGATTCACAAATTGGAAGAATGACTCACATCAGCCAAAATGAAGATTCCAGATCAGGTACCAAGATACAATAAATCTGATACACCCTATGCAAATTATGTGGTGTGGTCTACTTACAATTGTAGCAGCCATACTAGTCTACGCAAACCTCAAATTGAATTGCGTTGCTGCCCATGTACACAACCAAATCAATTACTTATCACTAGACATTATAAACCATTAATGGTCCATAGACAGTACATTTTTATTGAGAATAAGAAGTAAATTAGTATGAATAAGTGTAAAAAATTTAAGAAAGTCAACATTTCAACTTAGATAGCTTGTAAAATATTTGCCATTTTGAAAATTTTAGCACTTTGATGCTAATTAATAATTTTTTGTGTTTTTTGTGTAGTAATAGGCAATGATTAATTCTGCAATGTAAGCTTAAGTGATGATTATAAAAACTTTTATTGTGATGTAATATGACTAGATTAGATATATTAGGAAACCTCTCAAAATTGAAAGTTCAGGGACAGAAAATTGAACGAAGCAGGAACTTCAGGTTTTCTTTCACCCAGGGACCCTTTTGTGGATATTTTAGTTCATCTACAAACACATGCCAAACAAAATATAGATGACTATTATTCCCAATTCTGAGAATAATAGCGGCCTATATTCCACCTGTTCTCACAGACAAACGCCACCAAATACACTGACGATGTGAAGTCATATATGGCTGTTGTTCTGATGTCACATCACCTATTTTAGGTCAGGCATTTTTGATCATGACAATAAAACTACAAACAGTGTATTCTCTTCTGATAAAGATGAATTCATTTCTGCGACTATTTTCATGAAGAGAAGTTAGATGTCCACATTAGTGGTTGTGGATTTTATGAGGTTTCAAATAAGTTTAAGAATAAGAGTAACAAATAGTAAAAATGTAATGTGATGATTATAGTGATTTTATGTTATATAAAACTGATTTTGAATAATAAAAGAGATAATAGAATAATCTCTATTTGATTGAGATTTTCTAAATTTAGAAAAACTCAATACAACGCATCAATTTCCTCAATTAGTTAACAAATCAGTTTCATGAATTCTTAAATTTTTTTAGCAAGTAAATTCTAAGTATATTCTTTTCAAATTAATTCCCAAATTGTATGTTATTACTTGAATAAGCCAATTGATTAACTATAGTAAAAAATATGAGTAGGTTGTGAGATAAGCTGATTTCATTATGTAGTAATTGAATTGACTAAATATTGGCATTGATTGTACAGGGAAACAGGTGAACCTGAATCTGACACAGTTTTTTTTTCTGTCCCAGCTCCAGTTATTACTAACCCTAAATTGTACATGTGGGTGTGTGCGTAGATATACACAACACCTGTAGGAGGAGTGTGTTCATCTTTGTAGACATGTGTGTGAGCCGAGCTCAGTATACAAGTTTAGCTATGTAGACAAAATACATAGCCATGAGCGCAAAAAGTAGTTTGAGGACTAAATATCCACTGGCCCACTAGGTGATTGACGAGTGTGTAATAAATTTGTTCGTCAACAATCACCCATTATATTATATTATAGTTTCAGAGATTATATACCTTGATTGGTTCTTTTTTTAAATCATTTTATGTTGCCAAAATGGCATAAATACATCATAAATACCTATACTGCTTTTGTTAAATAAACTCTTTTTAGAAAGTCACATTTGATGGAGTTAAATATAGGGTTATTAATGAATTATGAAAATTTATCAAACCTTATTCCAAATACAATTAGACATTTTACGATGAAATAAAAGTATAGAGATCATAGAAAAATATGATGTTTTCGTAAACTTTATCTCATCTTACTCACAATAAATTTTTATAATTAAATCTCAGAATAATAATATAAACTTGGCTGTTAATTAATGAGCATTGGTGTCTGGTTGTCTCAGTTTTCCCCTGAATAAATTTCAAAAAATGTTAGCCAATTCCCATGGGTACACAGGTGTGTAAGCACTAATCTAGGAATTTCTATAGGTGCAGAGCACTCTTATCTATTTTCTTACATTCACTAGAATATTCAACATTAAATACAAAATTTATGTTCTAGTAATTGTATTCTACAATGCAATGTTCATTGAGGTCCTACATATAAAAATAGAAACTCCTGTTCATTTTTTTAAAACTATATTAATTAACGGGGAAATATAAGATCCTATTTTTTTGATTATCATGATTAACTTGAAAGATAATGTTGAGGATATTATTACAATTGTATGAAATCCTCTCACCTATTCCTATACCATTTTAAATCAGTTTGGATAATTACTATTAAAAATGATAAAAATAACTCACTCAAATAGATGCTGGTTTTGTATCATTTCATGAAAATATATTTCTTCAACTTGGATAGAATTATAGTTTATCGTTTCAACTTCATTCAAATAGGTATCCCCATAAAGTTCATTAGATGAAATTTTTAATGAGGGAAAATTTTTATCCTCTTTGGAAAACAGAATTCTGTCGTGAACCACAGTAATTATTTTTCCATTGAATTTTGCTATCGTTTTAAAAATATAAATAATGCCCCAATTACTGGAAATTGATATAAAAAATTTTTCATAGTAATCGTCCAAGTTCCAATAGCTTCTAATTGGTCTATGTTGTCCAAAACATGGCGACATTGAGAGAAACATCTGGTTTGCATTTACTCCTTCAGTGGTTTCTGTTTTCAATTCAGTGAAGGTTATTTGTTGATAGCGGAGTAAGTTGTGTTTAATTCCACGGTAAGCTAGTTTATTTAGATGAATCTTCCACATATATTTGTATTCTTCAGTTTGAAATATACGTTTGCAGATGAAAGCCAACTGCTCACGTGGAAGGTCCAGCAAGGTTCTAGAACATAGTATATCAGATACTAACATCATAGGTAATCATAAGTATATCTATAATATCCAAGGTTAAGTAAGAAGTGTGTTTATGAATCAAAGAATGGATGTAGGACTACATATAACCAATCTACGAATGAGGTTATTTTAGAATGGCAGATAGGCACAGGAGAAAGGAAAAATAAAATTGTCTCAAAAGGCTCTCACAGCATTTCAGATTAGTATGTCATAGTTTCAAAGCTCCTAATTCAAGTTTGAGAAAAACTGATTTCTCAGTTCCTTTTTACTGCTTCCTATGTTATTGAGAAGGCACTGTACAAGTTATAAGAAATTTAGTGCCTAAATTAGACTCAATGAGCAAAAAAAAGCTCAGAATGCTTTCTCGTTAGTGGCCTATTGCCGCAATGAAAAATTCGCATTGTTCTAATTTGAAAAATGCGCCGGCTTTTGATAATGAAAAAATTAGGTACCCACTAAATTGATCAATGAAATTTATATTTATTTTTTAAATTTTCTAAATCCCTGCATGGATAAGGGTAAGAGGGAAATATTGAACATGTCTGAATAAAAACTGTAAGCCAGCAAGCAGATGGGTAAAGATTATCTTCTCTTCAATTTTTCAGATATTTTGAGAAGATAATCTGGCTGCATTGAAAAATATTTTGGATCAACTGAGCATGTATCTTCTATAAATCTAATCAGTAGAAATCACAAAAACAAACACAGTCTACTCATGGTTAATAATTGATCAACCAATTATGGTTTATTTGGTTCAAGGGACATTTAAGAAATAATGTTTTAGCAACATTACTACGATTCATTGTCATCAGATGTATTCCACTGTGGTTTGCGATGTATTGAAGTTGGCTAAAAAATAAATAATTTTTCATAATATACAGAATAAAAGAGGATGTCTATAAACTTACCTTGAAATGCACAAAATAAATCTTCATTCTCATAATTACACTTTGTGGAATACCTTGTCGTGAGAGATATTCTCACCAGAAGGTAAATTCAACAGAATTTAAGCGTGTTCAGCCACTTCATACATAAGTATGGGTAAGCCAGAACCAGACCAAACACTGGCGATTTTAGAGCCGGTTTGGGCGCTTTATATACGGCTTATTTACACGCACACAAACACACATATGTAAGAAAATACGTACGTTGGTGAGAGCAGCCAGGGTACATCATTCCCTACCGAGATAAGAGATTGTTGAGCGGTTCGTGTATGGATCGTGACATCATCCCATTGTGTCACAATTAGGTACTTGTACATTACCTGAATGTATTTGCAGGTAATTACGATCAAACGTAATTTGTGTTTTACATCACACGGACGAATATTTTCCTGCCCTTTGGGGCGGCAACTGTTGTCGAGGGGTCCCAGCCACTATAACTCATATGGGAGAGTCCCCACAGCTACTCCCCCAGTTTTTGCGCTGCAAAAATGATCAAAATCCGCAAGGCCTGGAGCGACGTGTGGGTTTTATTTCCGCCGTTGATCAGCCTCCCATTTTGCCAGGGCGCTGCCTATCAAATCCCCGACACACTCGTAAGACTGCTTGCGAGCATCTACTTGTTCCTGGTAGTTGGCCCGGCTTCCTTCTCCCCTACGCCTTGGTGGTTGGTTTTTCTGGTAGGCATAGGGTTGGTGGCAGGAGTGAGGGGGCAGCGGGCGTTTAAACTGCAGCTATTTTAGCATCGGGGAGTTTGAATTCCCTTCTGCAAAGGTGGCCATCTTCGCTTTCTCATTCGCTGCTCTCTCTGCTGTGAAAAAGAATTTCATCGGCTCCTTGGTCTCGGTTGGTTTTGGCTCCGGCTTTGGGAGTTCTGCAGAGTTGGTTCGTCTGGGGACCTTGGAGGGGAGATGATTGGAGGAAGCAGAACGGACATTTCCGCGAGAATGTTCTCCACGGGCGGAGCCGTGTCCATGAGGAGCTCTTCTTCTATGCGATCAAGATCGGCATTTTGTTTAGGAATTTGATGAGTATTTTTGTACTTAGCAATTTCCTCAACAGTTGACTTCTTTGTCGCGTTGAAAAAGATTTTGGAAGTTAGTGACATCAGGATAGGGTTTCAAAGAAAGAGAGCCAAAAATATCGTTGTTAGAAAACACGTCCAAGTCGTTAGACAGTTCTAAAATGGGTGAATTTACTGCAGTTTTCGATTTACCATTACAGTTCCATTTTAGCTTTTTTGAATCTTCTTATCAAGTCGTAGAGGGCATAGCGCTTAATATTCTCGGCCGTATGCAAGTTTTCCGGTTAAGTTCTGATCGGTTTAAGCAGAGTTATGCCTGAAATAAACTCAGTGTATTTTTCAAATTTTACCACAAAGGAATCTCCACTTGTGACAACACAACGTTGAGATTATCTTTGTGTTTGACAATAAATGTACGTTGCGATGTATCGCACGTGGATTTGTTTATGCCTGTTGTTTTCTTTTTGTCAGCACTCCTCGTTTGCTTATCTCCAGAGTTTCTTTTGTTTCGCGGAATTCCAATTTTTGTCACCTATTTTTGAGCGGATTTATTTCTATGTACCGGATATTACTTTTTAGGGAGTAAATTTTGTTTTGATTCCCATTAACCTCTCAGACTTGCGATAAGGATGGGGATTTTTGCATTTTTTACTGCATAAAGGCCTACCTCTTTTTTGTGGGCATAGGGGGGCCTCCGAATTGAATGTTTTAGTGGTAACGTCATCCAAAAATTTCACAGACTTTTTATTTTTATTTTTCGTGTTTTCAACAGTTGTGATTTTGTTGTTTCACATTTTTTGACAGATTCTTCTGGGTTTGTTTATGAATCTGTCTGGATATTTTCTGCGTTATTCTTCTGTAACCTTTTTATTCTCTTATCGTCGTTTACCATGTATGCAGGCTTCAATCTGTCGATTGAAATTGTTCGAGGTTCGCCTGCAATGAGCACAAAGTTCTTTTCATCTCGTGATACTACTTTGTAAGGACCAGCGTATGGTTTTTTCAACACAGATCTTATTTTCTCATTTCTAACAAATACAAGTTATGTATTGGCCAAATATTTCAAGACATAAATCTGTGGATGGCCATGAAGAGCAGCCTGTTTTAGAAAATTATTGGCGTCATTTCATATATTTCGCACCATGGTTTCGAGGCTAACTTTTTTAAATTCTGTGAAGAAGGCCCCTGAGAGGCATAGCTCTTTACCAAATGCTAGTTGCGCTGCAGAATGACCTGTATCTGTTTGTAGGGCAGATCAAAGGCCTAAGAGGATGGTAGGAAGTACTTCTACCCATCTCTATTTATCATGTGACATGATAGAGGCTTTGAGAGCTCTATGCCATCTCTCGATTTTGCCTTGGTTCGAGGATGGTAAGCTGTGATATGACTGTGTTGAACACCAAGCTTATTTGCTAACTCTTTGAGGAGCGAGCTCTCAAATTGGCGACCTTGGTCCGTAATTACGGTTTCTGGTATGCTATACCTCACAATCCAGGTATCGTATAACCTGGCAGCTACTGTTGGAACTGTCACCTCGTGTAGAGGAATTGCTTCTGGCCATTGTGTTGCCCTCTCTATTATTGTTAACAGGTATCTGTGTCCTTGAGATGGTGGCAATGGGCCTACCAAGTCCATGTGTACAGTTTTAAACTGCTCTGTTTGTTTGAAGGATTTGAGGGGCGAGAGAGTGTGTCTTCCTACTTTGGATTCTTGACAGTTCAAGCAGCTGCGAACCCATTTGTTGCAGTCAGACTTCATTTTTGGCCATACAAACCTTGCCAAAATTAAGTTAGCACTACATTTTGGCCCAGCATGTGACAGGTTATGTACACTCTTAAAACCAAACTTGCGATATTTTACTGGTAGAAATGGCCTATTCTTACCTGTACTGATGTCACATGTTAATAAAACATCAGTACTGGGAATTTTTTTGATGTCTCAATTTGAAAGTAGTATCATCATTTGATAACAACTCTTGCAATTCTGCATCATTAAGCTGTGATTTAGCTATTTCAGCATAAGGCAATTGGACAGAAGCCAAGATAGCTTTGATTCTACTTAAGGCATCAGCTGGAGTATCAAGTTCTCCACTTATATACTGAATGTCGGTAGTCAATTGACCAATATAGTTTAATTGTTGTGCTCTTCTCGGTGATGCTGGTTCTGCTTTTTGTGTGAAGGCATATGTTAGGGGTTTATGGTAAGTATACATAGAAAAACATCTACCCTCTAATTGGTGCCTGAAATGCTCCAAAGCAGCAAAAATTCTGAGAAATTCCCTATCATACATGCTATAGTTCTTTTCTGTTTTTGAGAGCTTACTCGAGAAGAAAGCTAGCGGTAATTTCTTGTTGTCTTTGTCAATTTGGTACAAGGTTGCACCAATAGCAAAATCAGATGCATCGGTACTCACGCATAATGGCAGACTTTCGTCTGGATGAGCCAATAGAGTTGCATTTGCCAGTGTATCTTTAATTTTCTCAAAGGGCTGTTCGGCTTCTTCATTCCATTCGAGTGGAGTTTTATCTTTCTTTTTACTTGTCTTAATTAGTTCAAACAGCTCAGATTGTTCCGCTGCTGCATTCTTCATGAAACGTCTATAGAAGTTCACCATCCCCAAGAAATGCCTAAGTTCAGCAACATTTGAGGGTTTTGGGAAATTCAATATTGGCTCTACTTTGGTCTTCAATGGAGAAATGTCTTTGGTTGAGATTTTGTAGCCGAGGAAGTCAATTTCAGTCTGTGCATATAAGCTTTTACCTACGTTGATAGTAAGCCCGGCAGCGTGTATACGCTGTATGAGGGCTCTTACATTCTCCTCGTGCTGATGCTCACCGCCTTCAGAGCAAATGCAAATATCATCCAAGTATTCATATGCAAATGGCAATCCCCTAAACAGTCCATTGTTGAATCTTTGGAAAGTTTGTGCTGAGTTGCGAAGTCTAAACGGCATTCGAAGGTATTCGAATAGTCCAAAGGGGGTTTCTTTGGTACCTCCTAGTCAGCCATAGGAATTTGGTGGAATGCCCAGTTGATGTCTATTTTGGTGAACATCGTATTACCCTTCATATTCGCATTGAAGTCCATTATATTGGGTACTGGGTAGTGATCACGAACTTTTTTGGCATTTAAGGCCCTGTAGTCTCCAAAAATTTCCACTCTCCACTTGCTTTTTTGGTCATGTGGATAGGGGAGCTCCATGAGCTTTTCAGGGGGCGACATACGCCCTTCTTGACGATGCAATGGAAGTACTCTTGTGCCACTTTGAGTTTGTCAGGCAATAACCTTTGTGCTCTAGCATGGCAAGGCGGTCCTTTAGTCTCTATATAATGAACAGTGTCATGTTTATAGGTAGGATGCCTGCAAATTGATGGTTGGGTGACTCCAGGATAGTCAGACAGGATCTGTAAGAGTTGTCCGTCAACTTTGGTACAGCTGGATATATTTGTGTCCAGTCTATAAGCTAGCGTTTTGCCATCCACACAATGTTTAGATTCGCTATTGATCAATTTGCCATTTTTGAGTATGATCAGGCCAAAATGTGCAAGGAAATTTGCACCCAGGATCGGGTTTGGAACATCTGCAACCGTGAAGGACCATGTCATGATTTTCTTGAGTCCGAGGTCAACTTTGCTGGTTTCAAGTCTGTAAGCTGGAAGGTTTTGACCATTCACAGTACGGAGATAGTATTTTGGAGGGAGTACTTTTTGGGTCTTGTTGACTGGCAATATGCTCAGGTCTGCTCCCGAGTCAATTAAGTACCTTCTCCTGTTTGTCCTGTCCTTAATGAACAGGCGGAATGAGTATTTTTCCGAGTGGTCTTCGGCCGCATAGATGGCCCCTCGTTCTATGTTGACGCCTCCTTGGTATAGGATTTTCCCCACTATTTGCATCTGTTATAACATTTGGTGGCCTCTGCGTCAAACCTGTTATGGAAAAAGCAACATTTATCATCCCAATTTTGAGACTGGTTTTTGGGAGAAGATGTTCTCGGGGTAGTTGAACTCTGACCCCTGTTGTTGGAACTAGATCTGCAGTCTCTGGACCGGGACTGTCGTCCTTTGCTATTGCCCCTGTTGTTGTTGTTGCTTCTACTTTAAGATTTTTGTCGCTAGCTACTATTGGATTTCGTGGAGCTTTGGCCTTTGTTCCTCTTTACTTCATCAGTCAACTGAGCTATTTGAGCTCGAAGTTGAGCAATCTCTCCAGTCTCTGCAAATACTGCACTGACCACGGGCTTTGACCTGGTGTATTCGAGCGCATTATGTGCTGATTTTGCAAGGAAGTCCAAGTCTGCGGGTTTGCCTCCACAGATGTGTAGATACCACTAGTTCAGGGTTATATTCTCCGCCTTGAACCAGCCTTCTAATAGGGTCAGCCATAAATCTACCTCATTGGGCAGAAATTCTGGGATCTCTATCCTTCATCTGTAGAAGTTGGGGTTCTGTCTTGGCTGCAATTTCAAAAGTTGCATAATCTGCACCAAGACTTCGGGCATCAGCTGTGGCTGAGCACTACCTCCCTGCGATGATTGTGGATTTTCATTTCCATTTGGTGGTGGGACCATTGCTATGTCTTTCTGATGACAAGCTTATTCCTCAGAACTACTTCCTTCCTTGCTGGTCGAAAACAATGGCTCTAGTATTTTTAGGAGAGGTGTTTTCGGGTTTGAACTTTGGCTTAAATGTCGACCACTTCTCAACGTTTTTATTACTAATTGATCTTTGTTTATTGCAGCTCCCAGTCGTGCTAATTCTGGGTGTTGAGGGCCTTCTTCCAGATTTGGTAAATTCTTAGAGTGTCGAGTCGAAGTCGGGTGAGTTGGGGGACGAGTCCAACCTTCTTCCTCCAGGTCTACTGTCTGGTTTCTCCTTGTTTATATATTTTAAGGAGAGGGGTATAAATTCCCACTTCAGCAGACTCTACTTCAACAACCTAAAAGGTGTCTTAGTCTGCAAAAAAAAATTTTTTTTGTATTTGCCGAGCAAGCAAGTTTCTTGCCAGCACACCGCGCCAAATTTTTGTAAAAGCGCAATGCGCCTAAGGACACCTCTTGACATAGCCAAAAATCACGTCGAGGTCACCACTGTGGAATACCTTGTCGTGAGAGATATTCTCACCAGAAGAAAATTCAACAGAATTTAAGCGTGTTCAACCACTTCGTACATAAGTACAGTTAAGCCAAAACCAAGGCGAACACTGGCAATTTTAGAGCTGGTTTGGGTGGTTTATATACGGCTTATTTGCACGCACACAAACACATGTACATAAGATAATACGTACGTTGGTGAGAATGGCCAGATCGCATCATCCCCAATCGAGATAAGAGATGGCTGGCCGATTTGTGTACAAATCGTGACATCATCTTATTGTGTCATGATTCGGTACTCGTACATTACCTGCAAGTACGTACAGGTAATTATGATCGAACGTATTTTGTGTGTTTATCGTCACAAGGATGATTGTTTGCCTGCCCTTTGGGGCGGCGACTATCGTCGAGGGGTCCGAGCCCATATACCTCATACAGGAGAGTCCCCACAATCTACATAAAAAAATTAAAATTGACCAAGAACAAAATTAATTTTCTAAATAGAGTTAAATATAGCAAATGTACCAATAATTATGGATTATTCCATAATTTTTATGCGGATTAATCTATAATACTGTAAGTGATTTTGTAATTAATGCTCATATCTTTGGAAGTAAACATATGTCGCGATTCAGAATTGTTCTCAAAAATATTTTTATCAATACTGTAAAAGGGGTTTGATAATGGACCAACATCGATACATAAGCGATAGATAGAGATAATAAGGAACATAATAAACAAATCCATAGTTGGAGGTTTACCTTATTAAGTACCTAACTGAAAAATTATAGACAATTTTTTAAACACATTTGGCGCCTTTAATCCCATCTCTGGATAATCTGATCAATGATTATTTCGGCCAAAAATCCTGTGAAAAGGTTAAATATATCTGCCTCCATGAATTTTTTTCCGCCTAATCCTGAAATATTTTTGAATAATATGGACAAAAAATTATTTAAAAAAAGGCTGAATACCTAAATATTTTTTTCAAATGTAAATTTATTTTTCAGTTGATTGATTTTTCTCTTTTTATCAATGTAAAGGCATTATTATACCAAAAATGATTCATAAACTCAAACATTTAGATAAAATTCTGTTTTTTAGAATTAGAACATCTTTTTTTCTGTTTTGAGTAGAAAAATCAGAGAGTTCCTGAATATGTCTTTCACAGGATGTGTCTCAAGCCCTCTAAACCCCCCAACTCGAATCTTCAAATGTCTTCAATGTCTAATACTGATGAAATATAGTGCGAAGTAAAACAACGAATTTTTACATTAATTGTTTGTTCATTTTAGTTTACAAATTAAAAAATACTGTTCTCTCTATCATGCAATAACAACAGGAACTAGAGAAAGTTAATAAATTATAAAAACTCCAGGTCCTCTAAATTTAAAAACTGCTTTACTTTATTCTCTAAATTTTGACTAGTGACAGGAAAACTATGGTATCTTAACAGGGATTGCTTCATTAGGAAATCGCCTATGTGAACATCAATATCATTTACATCCAACTTCAAATTTAAAAAAAATAAAATAAAATATTTGGAATGTCCCGATAAGGTAGGTGCCTGGAACTTGAATGAAAATCTCCACAATTAAAAATATAAATCATAATACTCAAAATCAATTTTCAAATTACACTTATAGGTACTACCTCATTCTCGCTCTTACTTACACCCCATGTCAATGTTCCACCATCTTACCCACAATTAAATCCGTGATATTTAATAATTTAATTCTGTAATGGCATAAAAGACGTATAATTGTACCTGATTATTCTCTTTATGTGTCACATTATGCATACACGAGATTATTAATTACTATTAAAATCTCTAAGTATTAATTTTACCATGAATTCTCTGCTTATTGACCTCAAATGTTCTGGATTCAGGCTTTAAATTAAATGGAAAACACAATTATTTTAACTCAATATAATAAGAATGATATTTTGTACATTCACAAGTACAATTAATAATTCGAGAATAGGGTCTCAATAAAATATTTTATAATTCTTAAAGAGAGACTAACACAAAGTATAGTACTCTAAGAGAGACTAAAACAAAGTGCAATAATTCTGTTTGAAACAACAATTTATATTTTTACACTGAGGTTAGTATGTCAGTGAAGTAGGGATTTGCTGACTACAAGGATTTGTATTTTTGAATATATTTGGGGGACCAGTGTAATTATGTCACCAAATATTCCATTAGAAAACATATTCACGTTTTAAGGAATGTGGAGAAAGAATAGGAGTAAATAATTTACAGAGATATTTGTCAACAGACATGGAAGTACTGAATGAAACTATACGTAGTTGTCCAATTCTGAGTTTTTGAGTCATTCACCACTGGTTACATTCTCTCACTATTGAGAACTTGTGGCCAAGATGTGGCATCTGATGACTTCTGCACAGGTGTTTCACATATGACCTTCAATGGTAAAGTTTGGACTATCCAAACCATTGACATTTACAGCACCTTCCTGTAAAGAAATCTGCAGGATAACGTGTGCACACAACTGGACCAATTCTCAATAATTTTGAATCTTTCATTTTTACAAGTTTACGCAATAGGTTGAAGATTTTTAAATATTAGGATTTTTATTGAACCTAATTAAGGTTTTTATGCTTTCAATATATGGATGAATTAATGAACTAAGTGGTCTACCAACGCGAGGATACTTCAGAGTATTTTCCCTATCAACTTGGTCAGTACAAGCGAAATGTAGTTTTAACAACACGAATATGTAGAATGCAAACCACTATGGGTTTGGGGCACAAAAACACCTAGTTGGTGTAAAAATATTTTTTCCCATTTCCATAAAATTACCTGCAGTCTTGAAAATCTTGAATTTGGAAATTAAACTTTATGTCAATTTCAATCTAGAATTTAGACTGAAACAAACAAAATTCAACACAGATTGTTTGCCAGAGCCACAAAAAATTTTGATTGTACTCTCGAGTATTTTGATTGAAGAGTGTGCTTGCCACTCACTTTATCAAAGCTATGTTAAAACGTCACTTAGTGGCTCTAATTCAGATATTGCAGCAATATTATATGCCATATTTTTACTTCGAGTGTGGAGATGAGACTAATTAAAAATCATCTAAATTAAATTTTACGTTGGATTGCTATTAATATGTAGGAAAATATCTCATTTTCTCATACATGTAATCTGCTCTAATGTGTGGCCATGCAATATTTAAAGTTTAGCTTTGCTGAGGTGGGTGACAGGAATGCATGTGCATAATTAGAGATGAAATGCATATTACCCTACATGTTGAGATCAAAAAACTTAATACTTTGTAACTAAAAACATGTTCATTTCCTTCCGGTCAAACCCACATAAAACAATACCTGGCTAAACACGATGTTTGAAGAAATAAAACAAAACAAGTTACAGAAAATGAAACCAGTGTAATACACATAAATAAATTATTACATACCAGTCACTAAATGAACAAACCAATTCTAAAGAACATAAAATGAATGTTAACAAAAGATACAAAACATAGTAAAGTCCAAACTCATAACATAAATCTTATTGTAAGAACTCATACCAAGGAAGTAAAGCTAAGAAAAAGTGAGAAAGTTCACACAATCAGTTGTGTTAATCATGAAGCTTCCTAATTAATTGGCTTGTATTTTTCTCTCCTCAAGTGAAACTAGAAGAGAAGGGAAAAAATACAAACTAACTGTCGAACTCCTTGGAATTAAGTGAAAAATATATCAGGTAGAATTTTTCAATTGTACTGCTTAAATTACCTGTAGTTACTATACCCAAAATAAATTTTCTCATCAGTTGACAATTCTATTGTTGAAACCTCATATTGAGTTATAAAATACGTTTCAATGTTTTTAAGAGAGAAACACCGAGCTTCCAATAGACTGATATATCAAATACTTGGCAAAATGATTAGTGTAAAAATATAAAAAAGAATCTCACTTCGAATTTATTGCTTTCACATAGAAAACATCAGCAAAGAAAGCATTTTCCAACTCTGCCTGATTTAATAAAGCAGCTTGCCCAGTTCTGATGAAACTTGACAGGAAAACCAAAAAAATGATGAACATATTTTTATCACACTTGCGGATGATTTCCAATTTACCTTTCAACAAACAAATAGAAATTTTCAATTTTCTCACATAGGTACATTTATGAGGAATAGTTGCATCAAAATTATAGAATTCATACATCTGAGAAAAGAAGAAGGATGTCTTGCAATTTGTTACATAGCAGTGGCTATTTACATATTTTTCTAATACATTTTAGTGTGCTGTTTTCCTTTTACAAGAAAAAAATGAAAACTTCAGTTCCAAATTGGATGAATTTAGGTCAATTATTTCTTTGTTTCTTAAGCTGCAGGCACATACTAGGTATTTTGTTGGGTATACAATTTAATAACATAATACTGAGTACTTTCCTCACATTTTTATTTCTCAGCTAGAGTCTCGCAGTATTTTTTCAATATTATTATAAAGTATTCTGCTGATAAATATAAGGTCCCTAAGACCACAGTCTGTTGGGTTTTTATTCAGAGGTATGATGTCATCTGGTATTGAATAGTCTTTTGAATCTTTTGACACTTTTCAGGTGATCTAAAATTTTAAGTTTTGCTCCTTGCTAATAATTATTTTAGGTATCCTACCAGTACGATGAATTAAACTGCTGACTGATGGGAATTTAGGCTGATACTCTTACCACAACCACCAAAATGTAGCACTGTATTCACGAGTTCGGTGTGGTGATTTATGTTGAGAATAGAGCAGATATGTGTAGTTCTTCATAACTATCACTTTTCTTTAATTCACAGGAAAGATTATTTTTCAGTGAAGTTTTTATTAAAATTAAAACTTGTAAGACTTTCATAAAAAGTTAAAAAAATTTTTAGCACATTCAAAAATTTTTGGAATTTGGAAAGAAATTTTTGTTTTCACAAAAAAAGTTTCGAAGCCTTTGGTGAATTCTTTATTTAGGATTAAATTTTAACCAAAGGAATCCATGAAAATTATTATCCAAGTAACCAGAATGTTATGGATCAGAACATGGACATCTGGATTTGAGCTCCAAATGTCAGAGGAGGTAATAAAACATTAGTTGTTGTTAAATTATTAGTTCCAGTAAAGAAGAATAATTTTGGTGAATTTTGGATTTCTTTAGATGCCTCTCAGCCAATTTATACATAGTTGATTGCAGTAAAAGTAAGTAACAAATGTACTTTTTTTTCTTTTTTTTTTTCACTTCATAAGGTGTTTTATTGAGGTAAACATTATCATGTCACCAAAATTTTTCCTATTACATTAATTGTTTTTAGAAGTATGAAGCATCTTTTTGAGGTATACAAAAACTATTCATATCATAAGTTGGATTGTAGAGTAAGGTAAACGTGGATTGACATAGGTTAAGAGTGTCCAAGAGAATGAGGTAGTGTAAATATAAATTAAAACTGATTTTGATTACAATGACTGGTAGGTTTCATTGTTTGTGTTTCGAGGCTCCAGACATTTAAGAATCTTTTTATTTTTCTGCTTTTGGGATTTTGGTTGAAATTAGAATAAGTGTGAAGGATACTGAATCTCACAGAGATCAATTATTTTAAATTAAACTTCTCCCTCTCTGACAGCATATCTGTTCTATTATTCTACTTCTATTTATGTTTATACTTATTAATTTTCTTTTACTAATAGGAAAATTTTTTTAATAAAATGATTGTAATCTAATAATTATTCAACTTATATGTTATGATTGGTGACTTGGGTAACAAATATTAGTTTGTTCAAGCTAGATTTAGACTGGTATTCATATATGACACTTAGGGTTCACTTACCTAATGGTTTATTTTTAAACTAATGTAAAGCTGCAAAAAATAGTTTAGCTGAGAATGGTGAGAAATGTACCTTCCTTTAGATAAACTATATTAGAGCTGTGAAAAAAAAAAATTAGTTTTATTAAGAAATAAAGCCAAGAAATGCAGGTTTTATATAGAATTTAAGTAAGTGAATCCGAAGTGTGATCTAGGAATACCAGCCTAATTAAACAAAAGAGTTTTCCAAACAAATTAAGGAAATTATACATTTTATTAATAACTGCTAGATCATTAAAAACTTAACTGAAAGATGTATTGTAAAAGTTCTACATCAACAATTTGTCTTAAACTAAATATTATAGCCTAATATAACAGGAAATAAGGATGTTTGATAGGAAGAATGATGAATTTAAATTTGTATAAAAACCATTCTAGGTAGGTACATTATGTAACGACTATTCTAAATCTGTCACTGTACTATCCATCATATTATACAAATATTGCATCTTATCTAAATTTCTTCAAATCAAATAAATGTATTTTTTTTAAACACTATTATCATTGTTGAAATTTCACACTAAAAATTAGGAAATCTTTCTTTTGGATGAGAAAACTTTACAAACTAGAATATGTATTATAGGTTCTGTGGCGACACATATCAGTGGAGTATTCTCGTCGCCATCACCCAGTGCCATAGCCGAGTGTAGGTATACAGTTGCTGTATTTTGGTGATGTTGACAATTGAGGTAGGTATTCCTGTTGGTTGACGGCTATAATCCCCAGGCCAGCAGGAAAACCTACATTAGTAACCCTGACATGATCTGGGAGATGGTGAACAGCGCCATCTCTTGGAAAAACACGCCAGCCAGATAGTTCACCTGCTCTCCACCTCACAATATGATGGCATTGAGCGCACTAGTGGTGAAGTGGTAGAGTGTTGGAATGTATTGTGGAGGGGCATCCACTGGTCCCTTATAAGCACCTACCCTTCTGTTAGTAGCTCCGCCTCTATTGAATTGTACTGCACACTGCTGTACTGGGGGAGTAGTGTAACAACACATATTGGATGAGTACTCTCGTCACCATCAACCAGCACCTTGGCCGAATGTATACGGTTGCTGTATTTTGGTGATGTTGACAATTGAGGTAGGTATTCCTGTTGGTTGACGGCTATAATCCCCAGGCCAGCAGGAAAACCTACATTAGTAACCCTGACGTGATCTGGGAGATGGTGAACAGCGCCATCTCTTGGAAAAACACGCCAGCCAGATAGTTCACCTGCTCTCCACCTCACAATATGATGGCATTGAGCGCACTAGTGGTGAAGTGGTAGAGTGTCGGAATGTATTGTGGAGGGGCATCCACTGGTCCCTTATAAGCACCTACCCTTCTGTTAGTAGCTCCGCCTCTATTGAATTGTACTGCACACTGCTGTACTGGGGGAGTAGTGTAACAACACATATTGGATGAGTACTCTCGTCACCATCAACCAGCACCTTGGCCGAATGTATACAGTTGCTGTATTTTGGTGATGGTGACAATTGAGGTAGGTATTCCTGTCAGTCGATGATTCTAATCCCGGGGCCAGCAGGAAAACCTACACGTTCCAATCACCATTATACAGATAATATGACAAATCTAAAAGGCTGGTGTAGATGAGCCTGTGCATAGATATCCAAGGATGATTTATACCCAAGTGAAGGGAAAGGGAAAAATCTGAGAATTGGTAGGAATGTAACTTCTGTATAATAGTTCACAGAAAAATATTTAATTCAGCATCTGAGAAATAAAGGATATAGAAAAATACCTTGCTTGATTTCTACTATAAGAAATCCAAATAATACTAATATCCATAATAAGTATAAAGACTTACATTTAACTTCAGAAAAAATTTGTGGTTAAAAGATCAACAAAATTTTATGTTTGATGAAGTTTACATTAATTTTCAGCTGTTCACCATCTTAAACTCCATCATTCATTATCTTGATCATCATGAGTTTAAGATGACAAATTTTAAGGCATTCATTACAAAAATTAAAAGAAAAAAAAACATTAACCATACTATTTTAAAATTTACAACTGTGAATCTGAAATGTATGAGTTATTATTTATCCAAAATTTATCAAAGTAGGATGATTATAACACTTACTGACACTTTAAAACTAAATTTTATCAACTTACCTTCTTTTCCCTGCATACCTGAATCGAGTTACTTGTACACAAAAAGCAAAAAAATGAAAAGCCAAAAAAAAACCTTAGCCTTAAAATTTTGGGATTGTACAGTTTGTATTGATATACATTACTATGATAAGACGTCTATATTATTTTAAATCAATGAACACTATAGAATTTTTTACCTGATTCAAACATACTAGTAACAAATACCAAGTACCTACATATTCACTTGAACTAACAATCAGCTGATAATTTATGAACATACTTGTGAAAATCATCTGTTCTGAACAAAAACCATATTAATTTGACATAACAACTTTAAAAAATAAACAAAATAGGTAGTCAGCAGGTTTTCTTGTCTAGTAAAATGCACAGTTGTTATATCGCCAAGTGATGTGTACATTGTCAAAAATATTTATTTAAACCGTGGAAAGAAAAAATAAACATAATTTTTACCACGCTTTTATTTGCTTACCCTCTCTGTTTATCTATTCATATTAAATATGGGAATCAATTTTTCAAAAATCATTAATATTTTAAAATGTGATTCAATCCCCCTCATTCAAGAAGAAAGGTTGAAACCAGGTCTGTGAATACTAGGCATCAAAATAAAAGTAGGAAAAAAAATTTCCATGACCAGCATTTCTTGCACAGTCGAGGATACATTGGAAATGATATTTGTATTTAATTTTCATATTGTTAAATAAACTTGCCGCTTATTTCATTTGTATATAGATAGGCTTAATATTGAAAATCTACGCATTAATTTTTGTGTATTAAAGAAAGATCAGGGTTCTAAGTGGGTACGTTTTTCATTTCATAACTCGAGGAAAATTTTGGCACTAATAACACAAATTCATATATACCTACTGTGGGTGTGTGTATATGTATGTACACGACACCACACAAATACCAATGCTGGTCGGTTGCGTGTACCGCGAGGAGTGTGAGCGGGCCGAGCCCAGTTAATAAGTTTAGCTGCACAGACAAAATGTACAGCCGTGAGCGCAAAAACATAGTTTGTGGGTTTTACCCCACTGGCCCGCTAAGTGGTCGACGAGTGTGTAATACACACTCGTTCGTCAATGACCACCCATCGCCACACCTACCATATTGACAAAATAAATACAAAAACACCTTCAGATGCAAAATTTCGTAATAAATACGAAATTCAAATGAAACTAATACTTCTAACCACGTATATTACTTCTCAGCTTTGTTTTGACTATCTTTCAACACAATTTTTGTATCAAAAGCCTACAAAAGTATTAATTTGTTTCAATGTTTGTCAATTACAAATTTCTTTTGGACTGCTACAAAGTTGCTACTTTCACTCATGCGAACATAGCAAATTTCTTTTTAATTGCAATGAAATTGGAACTTTCACTCATGTGATCATAACAAATTTCTTTTTTACTGCTATGAAATCACTGCTTCCACTCATGCGATGAATATGATATTTGTTCAAAAAGTATGCGAAACTTCATAATTTCGTATTCTTTTGAAACTTATATTGTCTGACTGTCTTCCAGACTGTAACAGTTTTGTAAATTGTACGAAAAGAAAATATAAAAAAAAAAAAATTGATTTAAAAATAGATAATCTAAATAGAACTATTCGATTATCAATGTTGTGAGGCTGAATAAATATTCTATTGGAATAAAGCACACATGTGACAAAGAAGGTGTTTATTGTATCACGAATGTACGGTACATCGAATGAATAGTACAGAGAACTAAGATGGTGGATATAATCTTCAACAGTTACTCATAGAACATTCTGGATGATCGATATATTATCGATATTATATGATAGTTTATTGTTTATATCTTATAGAGGATGAGGATCGATGAAGACACAAATTAATAACATGAAATAAAGTATTAATCAAAGTAGCATCCCAGAAGCGTGTGTATTTTACATCAGTTACATAATATAAGTCTAAGTACAAGTTGAGTGAGGTAAAAGAAGATGTACGGAGATAAACGAGTGAGTGGCGGAGATGGTAATACAGTGTAGTGGCAAACGGAGATGTAAAATATATATTAATGTAGTCATGTGTTTGCAGGAGTGAGAGGGGAGAAGGATTTGTGGTCTTAACACCCCCTACAATCTTTTGAACTGATCACAATTGCGGGCATTTAAAAGTTGTTTACATTATATATTGTGTTTAAATTATTAATTTCAAAAAAATGTTAATAAACATAAAAATGGTGAAGAAAAAAATATAAAATTTTGTAAAAAAAAAAAATGGTAAATGGATATATAAAAGTCATGTCAATAAAAAATAGGGCATGACCCATAAGCGCAATGAAGGTATTAAATTATTACATTTTACATTAATCTAAATATATTTAAAAAATAATTTTTAGACTAATTGAATTTATGAGTCATACCACAAAATAAATTTTGGCATGACCCATAAGCGCAATGACATATTTTTAATCACGATACTGCTTAGTTGTTAGATTCTTGATTTAGAATTGAACATTTTGTGATTAACTCCCAAATGAATTAATTACAATAATTTCAAAAAAATAGGCTAAATTTTAATTTTTTAATTTCATGTTAACGAAATTAGCCATTACTTTTACAAAAAATAGAGAATTTTTATTATAAGATTCCATATTTCATGCCAAAAGAATAAAATAATTAATTAAATTGTTGATACTTACGTTTTGTTGGATGTTGTTATTACTTCATCGATTACTTGTTTTAGAAATAGAAAGATTTTTTGAAAAAACGAAATAAAATAATAACACAAATTTATTACACAAGTACAATTTGATGTAATTTTTTCGGCATATTAACGATTTTTTACACAATAAAAAATTTGTTTCTAAACACAAAATAGTTAATTGTTAATTAATTATTCAAAAAACACAATAAAATACAATTTAGTACAATAAAACACAATAATAAACAGCAAAATTAAGAAATTAATTAGACAGACAACAAATCTCTCGAGCAAATTGACATTCATCTGCTGGAACAGTTGAAATTTTTCGTACAATTTGTCCGATAGGGGTATCTACCACATGTGCAGATAACCAACCTGATGTCTGTTTGCTGATTATTTTTTGTGTTTGTGTGGGTATTTCCTTCGTATTTACAATTGTTTTTAATAGTGGGGTATCACTTTAGCATGTAAATACAGAGGTATATGTATGTGTATGTATGTATGTGTGTGTGTGTGTGTGAGTGTGTGTGTGTGTGTAAAAAATTATGTATGTAACTACACTATCCATTTGCACAGACCTGCAATCCCATTTTTTAACAAGTGAAGTCATTTAAGTGACCTTCACTTCATCGTTTTTGTGCATTATCGATACGATCTCTATTATTTTTGTAGAGATTATGTCTTTTTTAAGAAATGCTACCATTTTGTATGAGTAAGAGATAGACAGAAAATTAATTTTTCTCTTTCTTTTCAATAGTTCTTTTTTGTCGTAAATGCAGGAACGAGTATTATTGTATACAAAGGTGGTTATTTTTAGATTTATTCACCATATTTTTTCTATAACATACAACGGATAAATATTTGTTTTATTAATTTTCTATATGTCGGCCATATTTATTTGACATATAATTCATCGTAAGTGGTGGGAAAAAATTTTGGAACAAAACTTTTTATTATTATTATTATTATGTAATACTAAGGGGGACAAAAAATTTATTTCATTAGAGATAAATAGTTTCATCATCCATATTGTTTTAATTTATTTACTGGAATTTTTTCAAAGTCTCGTAATATTATTTGGAATTCATGAAAAGGGAAAATATTTATTTTTTCTTTTCGAGTGGAAGCATTTTTTGTTATTGAAGAAATGGTAAGACTTAGTTTTTTAGTCGAAGTTTTATCATTCGATGTGTATGAATAATAGATTTTATTTAATTGATACCTATTTAATGTCATTAAATGAGATATTATTTCTAATACCTCATAGTCCATAGAAATTTACATTTTCCCTGCTACCATATAGTGGGCTTAGCTGCTAGTCTGTTTAACATTCACAAGACAGTAAAATACATTGTCACACTCCTCCTCACCAGATTGTTAATGTCTGGCAACTGTCTCAACTCCAGTGCAGACTCCAGCACCCTATGTGCTATTGCCAAACATACTGCGCCCAATGGGTGTGCAGTAGCTTGTGTGTCTATATCACGATAATAGGTACATTTGATAATTGTCGAGAAATACATGATGACTAGAGTGTATTTTAATTATCACCAAATATTTACAGAAGCCAAACGCGATTCAAATTTATACACCTGCAATAACCAAAATACAATTATGGTGAGTCAAAATTTGAATCACACGTGAAATAGGCCTGGATATGCCCAATTCATTGTATAACATAATACCTATTTTGTAGCAATCCACACATACATGTTTTTTGAGGTGCTGAATTTGAATTTAATGTTAATTTTATCACTTTAGAATCGATTGTTGGAGCATTTCTGGGCCAAAAAAGGGGAGAATTGCATGCAATATATTATCATTGTGTGTAATATATGTCATCCTACATATTTTCTGAGGCGCTAAATTCAAATTCGATATTAATTTTATCACTTTTCTATCGATTGCTGGAGCATTTTTGGCCAAAAAAGAGGATAATTTTTTTTCATATTTTATTGTTTAAAATATATCTTGTGAGGATATGTTTTTCAAGTCGCATATCTGTAATACCATATATGTTATGGCCACAGTAGGAATATCAATTCAGCGGTCTTCAAACACGCCAAAAATATGTTTTTCATTTTATATATCTATGTGTGTGACTAATACATATAATTGCATTACATTTTTATGACAGTTGTGTTGTGAAGCCTATATAGTTTTGATCTGAAAAACTTGCCAAAGTGAATTTTATTTGCCAATGTCAACTTTATTTGACAGATTTGTATCGTCTTCCCAACTATTAATTGCCTTCATCTGATGTAAGTGCCAGATATTGATAATTGGATGAATAATTTATTCTGTTTTTGTTAGCTAATAGTTATTATACATGTATATGTTGGTTTGAGTATATATGGTTGCGTTAATATGCACCTATCGATGTTGGTAGATAATAAATAGTGCCATTTTATTTTAGCATAATATTGGCTCCCGTTTGTTTTACTGTTTTTTAATGAAAAAAGTGAATTTATTTGTGTAATTTTAATTGAATTTTAACTAAAACTCAATAATTAAGCGTCTAAAAACATTTTCGTACTAGTACGAACTTTGTAACGCCATTTATAGTGACTTTATTTTGTGTTTAAAAATTTTGTGCTCTACTAGAGCAAATGAAAATTTTTCAAAAATTTTGGTAAATCACTATTCATAAATTAAAGCTTGCAGTAATTTATTATCATAAAATGTGCTTAAACTCAACATTTTATTACAGTGTCAATCTGTGTTTCGATCTTCAAAAAATCGAGAGTCCACACTGTTTGAAGAAAATTGTAAAGATTTTGCAGAATAAAATTACGCAATTCCGTAAGTTTATACAATAATTAATTTTATAATCATTAATTATGCAATTTTCGTGAATTAAGGACTTTAGTTTGTAACAAAACCCTTAATTATTTTACAATAGATCGCAATTTTTGTTCAAATAACACCATTGAAAATGACGTGCAACGCAAAAAATTTCGATCATTTTAAAGAATAAAATTACGCAATTACGTAAGTTTTACTCTTTGCCTTTCAAATAATTAATATTTCCATTAATTATGCTTAATAAAATACCATTCTATGTACATCTTATAAAAATTATTTAGCTATTTGTTCGGAAATTGATTCGCTGATCCATTTAGTGTTTCGATAAAAAACGGAAAAACGAATCATTTTATACGAATTAGTAGGTCCGAACTTTAATAAACTTTCATCCAGACTTCAGCTTATAGTAAAAATAATTAATTATATTAATATTAATTATGCCAATAATCATATAAAAGGTTTTCGTGATACTAATTCCCTTTATATTTCAACAGGTCGCAACTTGTACTTCCATTTTTTTGTACCACGACCCATTCCATCACCAGCTTCTTCGTATTTTTACCTGTCGATCCTACCAGCATAAAACTCACATGCTACGTAAGTCTTGTAAAAATTTCAAAATAATTAATTTCTTTTTATTATTTTATTATGCCATTTATTATATTATGTGCTTCCAAATAATATTTATGGCATCCTAATAACGCAAACGATTAATTTGAAAAAATTAATCGATTACATATTATAAACATAAGCCCATAACAAAATTTATATTTTGTTATTTATATTATGTGCATTATTCATTGCACCCCTGGGTCACGCCAAAATTTTTTTTGCATGACCCAAGGTTAAAACATATATGAATTCTGAGTCTTGAAAATATGAATGTATGTGTTTCGCATAATTGAAACCTCATTGTGCTTACGGGTCATGCCCAAATTTTCTTTGGACACAGCTCGTAATAATAATAATGACATGTAATGAAATTAAAACATCATTGCACTTACGGGTCATACCCAAATTTTCTTTGGATACAACTCGTAATTTAACACTTATTATTTTTTATATAATGAAATAAATGTTTATTATGCTTAAGAATCACACCTAATTAATTAATTTGGACGTAATAATTTTTGAATAATTAATAAATAATATATAAAATATTTTCAAAATTTTATAATTTTTAATTATTATAAATACTGTAGTCTTACACATACCCCTATTATTGTGATTTGTCTAAAATACAGTATAATGTCTCAAACTTCTGAGTGATCATGGCACTCGATAACATCCGGAAGCTCAACAGTCGCTGAGGATAATCTCCTAACTCCACCTCCTCCACCCGGTTTTCCCCTGTTGGAAATTACTGAAGAAAACAGGCTTATGGAATATACCCTGGAGCAGCTGGAAGAGTTAAACCGGGTTGAATCGAAAAAACCTGCATTTTTGGTACAACTGAGAATTGATGAAGCCAGGAGATCAGTTTAACCTATACCTGGTACCTCCAGGGACAGCATGGGGCCGCCCCAGGATTTTCCAACACTATTCCACAACCACAGGATGTGGATATGGGTAGTGTCAGCTCCTGGGACCAGCAGGAACTCTTGCAGTTCTCACAAGCAGTGTTTACCGCTGGAGAATATTGCAAAGAATTAAATGCAATGCACAAATCGCCGGACCTTTTCTCCACACAAGCACGACGCCAGTTGAAAGCAATCTGCTTTCAAGTAGAAGAACTATGCCTTATTTCATGAGGGGCTCCATTAATGGAGACAAAAGAATCTCGTAGCGTCATCCGGGATCTACTCTGTCTGAAAGGAGAAATTGAAGAACATTTTCCAATTCTCCAACCCGCAGTAACTACAGCTCCCAGGATGGACGTTGACAATGGTTCAGTTTCACAAAAATTAATTCTGGACTCTGTTCCTGGCAAACAAAACGTTATCCCGTCAGCGGCCGGGCCCAATCTCCAAAACTTTACAGAAGTGGAATTGGATAGACTGGCCGAACAACGAATTTGTGCAAGACAACAGTGTTTGGAAGAGCAAATTGCGTTGGAGAACAAGAAACATTCCATCGCTGTTGAAATTGCCCAAGAAATGGCCAATATTTAAGATGCAGAACGTAACTTGCAAACACAAAAGGAGCACCTTCAAGAAATGAAGGAGGCTGCCGAACAAGTCTTCCACACAAATTATCACGATTTTCACAACACATACGTATCACGACCACTTCATAGAGGTAAGGAATTTACTTCTACTAACAATATTGATAATTTGGATACATCCGTAAAACGATCAACTCCTTCTTATGAAAAAACACAAGATGAACCGATACATAAGAAATTATGTACAGATTCAACTCGTATTAATTTCAATCAGCAAAGATTTTCAAAAAATGCTTCACGCATTCAAAATTCTTTAACAGCATTAGTCCCTAAAACCATAGGTGACCAATTTAATATGGTAAATTCTCAATTATCTGAGGATTTAGATCCAATTCCTAAATGCTGGGAACTGGATCCATCCAGTAACACGGATGATATACCTCTAAATATTAAAACACCAAAATATTGTTTAGATAAGTGGGATGGCAAAATTTTAACTTATCCAGGTTGGATAAGAAGTTTTAAACTGTACGTACATTTACATGCAGATATTGGCATACTCCACAAAATTAAAATTATGCAAGATGCAATGCCAAAGGATTTGGTCAAAAAATTTAACCATTTTGCACCAGATATAGTAGGGTACAATCAACGTTTACAAATTCTACACGATCGTTTTGGAGATTTGTCGAAAGTAAAGGCTGAAATTTGGCATCAAATTACAGCTTTTCCAACAGCTTTAGACAACATCACCTCCATCCAAGATAGTATGGATGGGATGGCCGTTCTTATCGACAGATATAGGATAATCTCCAATATTGTCAATGAAGAGCAAATATTTAATGTAGTGGTCAAGAAATTCCCACAACGATCTTACATTAATAATTTAAAAAGTAGCGAGAGACACATCTCTCACCTTTTTTTGGCAATTCGCAAATTCATTAAAATTTTCGAGTTAATTGAGGACAGAGATGCTCCTCTAAAAAAGGATTTTGGGAACAAAAACAAAATTAACCCCCAAAATAAAAATGAAAGCAACAGAGGTAAGCCTAAAGGCAAACCTGCTTTTGCGGCTGCCACGTTTGAAAAAACGGACAGTAAAAATAAAAACAAAAAGAAAGGAAAAGATAGCTGTAATCCTTCAAACAAAAAGAAAAATAATAAAGAAAAATCTAATAAAAAAGATACTTCTTTATCTTCTTCTGTTTCAGAGGAGCAGAAACGAGTGAGTTTGCGCCAGGCGCAAAATACTCCATTAGGAGTTATAAATACTCCACACCCGCAGGATAGGCAGTGCATCTTCTGCAAAGGAAAGCACCATGCTTTCTTGTGCACGCACTGTGCCTATAATACGCTTGAGAAGCGTATGGAGTTTTATAACGAGAATATGTTATGCGACCTGTGCGCAGAATCGCATCCAGGTACGGACTGCCCGAAGAAACCTCCAAAGAATTGCAAATGGTGGTCTTGCCTAGCTGAGGACCACCATTCCAATCTTTGTCCGATGGCAGACTACCCCATCACAGCTGGAAAGGTCAATAGCTGGATTGCGTCCTTGAAGGACAGAAGAGAACTTCTGAGTAAGATTAACATTGACTTTAAAAATGAAAAGTCAATACAAAGTTTATAAGAAAACCCTTCTAATTTACAGAACAAGTTGGATACAAGAAGCACTACCTGTAAATAGTAAGTGTTTTGCATCTTTTATTAAATCTAAAAAATCTTCAACTTTTTTAGTTTTTGAATCATATGCTTCATCCAAACACATAAAAGAGCCTATAAAAATCCAAGGTTTTTTCGATTGTGGATGCTTAGATACGGTTATAACCAAAAATTATGCATACAATACATTAAAATGTAAAGGATACGATCAGGAATGGTTATCTTTGGGAAGTTTACAATACTTAAATGCAAAACCAACTAAGTCTCACTCAGTTGATTTTAATCTTTTCACTCCAAGTGGAAATATGGTACCAATCATGGCAAAAACTTTAGATCATATAACTCGTGATCTAAAGCAACCAGATTTGTCAAAATTTTGAGAAAGTTTTCCTGAAAATGCAAACATCGAATATGCATCTTTGTATGAATAACATATTATTCAATTACTCTTAGGAAATGACTATATGTGGTCTTTTGTTACTGAATTAAATCATATTTCTACCTTGCTGACACTTATCAATACCGAATTTGGTTATATGTTAGGTGGTCTTTTAGAAGATAGTGAGTTAATTAATGAAACTTTCTCTCCAACATTTTTTGCTGACCCACACAAAGTAGAAAATTTGTGGAAACTTGACGCAATAGGCATTGAGTCGAATAATTTACAAGAAGCCAAAGCAGATGCCCAAGCTCTTAAATTATTTTATAAAGACATCAAAATTGTTAATAATAGGTACCAAATTAGATGGCTTTATCTAAACAACCCACCACCTCTATCCGATCATTATAATCTATGTTATAAAAGACTGGAAAACCAGTTACTAAAATTACGGAAGTCACCAGAGTTATTCACAAAATATACTGAATATTTTGATTTATTAATCGAATTGGAAATGATCGAATATGTAGACCATAACACAAAACCAGGATTGATTCATTATATGCCACACAAAGGCATATTAGATTTAACTAAAAGCACCCCGTTACGAGATTTTTTGATGGCTCTGCCAAAACTAAACTTTCTAAACATTCTATTAACAATTGCATGTTTAAAGGTGCAAATCTCTTACCAGATTTGGTTCAAATACTTCTTACTTTCCACAAAGATAGATTCCCTATCATTGCGGATATTAAGAAAGCATTTCACCAAATAGGACTCCACCCTGATGATAGGGATGTTACACAATTTTTATGGGTAAAAGATCCTCATAAACCATTAACAAGGAGTAATATGGTGGTATATAGATTTCAAAGGGTTCATTTTGGTATAATATCTGCTCCATTCTTACTAGCAGCTATATTGATGCATCATTTCAAAGTGACTGACCCAGAATTCTATGAAAAATTTGCTAATCATTTATATGTGGACAATTTAGTAACTTCATTACCCACATATCAAGAGATGAAAAATCTTCATGACCGTGTAAACAAATTGATAATGGATATCTCCATGGAACTTTCGCAATGGGGGACAAACTGTATTCCATTGAGAAAGGACTTTAATCCGATAGATGCCCTGAGTAAACCTCAAATTAAAGTTTTAGGCGTAACTTGGGACATGGATAAGGATATAATCTTTATAAGCAATCCAAAGAAACAGATCAAATATAATAACTGGTCAAAAAGAAAATTTTTAAAAGTTATATCTCAATACTTTGACCCACATGTCTGGTTTGCACCAGTGTTTGACCCATCAAGAGTGTTCATAAAACAATTGTGGAATGAAGGGTATAAATGGGATGAGATTATACCAGAGGCCCTTCAACAAATAGCGAATGAATTGGTTAAGGACTTATCCCTCTGTACAAATTATTGTTTGCCTCGACAAATTTTTTCAGGGACATTCAATCCAAATAAATGCAGTTACATGTGTTTGTAGACGCATCTAAAACAGCATACTGCATGGTAGCGTTTTTACGTTTCCATAATCTAGAAAATGACAAAGCAAATGTTCATTTTGTAATGGGAAAATCCAGAATTGTCCTAATGAAGCCTATGACCATTCCACAACTGGAATTGTTGGCACTCATTGGGACAAGAGGAATCCGAAATATTCGGAAACCATTAGACATTGCTGCCAACCCAACCTATATTTGGTCTGACAGCAAATGTGTACTTACATGGATTTGGAACGTAAAGTCTTAACGCAATTCGTACAAAATCGCGTTGAAGATATAAAAAACACTCCCAACATTGAATTTATGTACGTTCCCACACAAGAAAATCCAGTGGATGTTGGATCCAGGGGAATAGAAATAACTGAATTGTTCAAGACAACGTGGTGGTCAGGACCTAACTGGCTCAATTATAGTCCAGACACCTGGCCTATTACTGATCTCCACATTATTCAGTCATTACCAGAATTAACAGATGAAGAGAAATCTTCTCCTGTAACACAAACTTTAAGGGAATCATTTTTAGTCTCCAATAAATATTCAGGTTTAATCCCTCAATCATCGGATGACATATTTGACAACCGCAAACCGGCTAAGTTAAAACAAAAACTTAAATCTAAAAAATGGCAAGTACCCAAGTTTATTATGGAAAAAGAAACGTTTACGTGTAAAGTGAAAACATTTGCCACACAAAATGTTATTCCACAACAAACTCATAATTTGGAAGTAATAGACACTCCTCTCAACCTTTCAAATACACCAGCCAAAAAAGAAGATAGTTTCCCGTATGAATACTTTATGCAGGGAACTATGACATCTCCTTTTAATATTGACCCAGAAAAGTTTAACTCTTTAACAAAATTAGAAAAAACCTTCGTTACTGGCTTAAATGCAATAAGAAAGTTTTCTCAGAAAAGACTTAAACTGATGAATTCTTGAAAAAGAAAAAGAGTGTTCAAGCAACACCGACATCACCAAAATATAAAAAATGGGTTCTAATTTTTACATGCCTTTCCACAAGGGCTGTTTATTTTGTCTCTCTTTCCTCACTTAGAACAGATGAAATTTGGGTAGCGTTCCAAACTTTCTTTACAGATAGGGGAACACCAAAAGTGATACTTTCGGATAATGCAGCCCAATTCGTATTGATCGCAACACTTCTCCCTAAGTTTTGGGATACGTTTATTACAAATAATGAAGTTAGCAATCAATTACTCAAAAAAGGAATATCTTGGTACTTTACACCTTCTAAAGCCCCATGGTATGGAGCCTCTTTCGAGAGGATCATAGGCATATTTAAACCTATGTTCTACCGCATTATGGGAGCAGACCCTCATCTTCAACATAATTTTCAAATTGCTTTGAAAAATATTCAAGTTGTACTTAATGAGAGACCGTTATGCCTTGTGGTAGATAATGCTGAGCAATGGACCTTCACTCCAGCTCACTTCTTGCACGCAAACTTTAGGATGTTTATGTTAGATCTAAATAAACCCTTGGATGAATCCACTCCAACGACTAAATCCCTACAAAAATTATGGGAAATAGATCAAATAAATTTAACCAAATTATGGACATCTTGGAAAAATTTATACCTGCCCTTTTTAAGAGACAAAGTTCAAAAAGGTGTAGATAACGTTTATAGAAACATACCCTTTGAACCTAAAATTGGGGACATAGTCCATGTCTTGGAGTATATGACAAAACCAGGCATATACAAAATTGCCAAGATTGTTACGTTGCACCCCTCTCGTGATGGTAAAGTTTGTCACGTAGATGTATTACTGCCTAATTCTAATGTAATAAATAGACCGATAAAGTTTCTTGCCCCATTAGAATTAAACAGTGATGATAGAATTCCAACAACCTCAAGTTAAAACTCTATAACTGTTCTGAATACTAGACATACTCCACTAAGCACATAGAAATTGAAACAATGGAAATTGGCACCATATATTCAATTCCTATTTAACTTACTTTAGAGTTAAGAATTCTATTCATTACTCATTACCACCAGCCCCTTTTCAAAAGTGTAAGCGGGTGATAAGTGTCAGTACGTACCTAACAATAATAAGATTTATTATATTTTAATAATGCATATAATAAACCTTATACAAATTAGCTAATTTCCCATTCTTCCTTCACAGAATTCCTACTATATGGCCAAAACTCTTGTCCTACACCCGAAGACAATGTCCGGCAATTTGTGGACAAGCAGTCAAAAAAGAAACAATAAAATAAAAATACATAAGTTTTTTAATTTTTCCCGTTTTTATAGTT
This sequence comes from Ericerus pela, assembly GCA_011428145.1. Lineage (NCBI taxonomy): Eukaryota > Metazoa > Arthropoda > Insecta > Hemiptera > Coccidae > Ericerus > Ericerus pela. The sequence goes on along the minus strand of WOFM01000159.1, from coordinate 1,182,159 downwards.
TTTTACATTTGTGTTCTTTTATGACTTTCCTTGTTACTAGTCTTAGTGATAATATTGTTTCTTGTTTTGTTTGAATTTTTTCATTTAATAAACTTATTTAATATTATATGTATGTCATTACCTCTAACAAGGTAATTTTCTTTCAGAACAGCAACAACTGATAAACTGACCATAGAGGTCAGATTGGTGTACACCGCCCCCAGTATTGTGATATGACACGATCCACTGTGCACCTACAGGGCGCAGAGGTTTGGCAACAGCGTATAGTACGCTGACTGTCTGTATTGGTGTTGTGGCGGTTGCCAAGCAGTTGCACTTCGGTGAGGAGGAGTGTGACTACGTTATTTTATGAGTCTCTTGGACTATAAACAAAGTTAGGGCTAAGGCCACTACACCCACTCCCACCCCTTTGTCCGAATAGTTAGGAAATTTTAATAAGATATAGATGATTTTCAAAATCTACTTAAAAACTATACCTATAGCGCAACAGCCAGCAAAAACTCTGCTAGAAAAATCACTTTTTCAAATCTGTATTCGTTTGAATTTTCATAAATTATATAAATACCTACCTAAATAGTAGTGAAAAAAGAAAAAAATTTCACTGTAAATTTAAAATTTTTTTTTTTTAATAATAATTATGCTACAAAACTGCACTGCTTAAGTCATTCAATAGCTCTATCAATTGTCTATACTAGAGGAATAAATAACATCTGTCTATCTATAAAATTTACTTGCACGCAACTAAAACTAGCGCATTTCTGTTGATCGCAGCTATAGGAGCAGGGGATGCAGTTGTTTGTCGGAATGTTTTCTGATTGGGGGGTATAAGTTGAAAAAGCAAAAAACAAAAAACAAAAAACAAAAAACAAAAATCAAAAAAATTTGAAATATCTTTGCAGCAGTGACAGAACCGGGGTGGGGGCTACTGGTAATAATAACCCTTCCTCTCAACCAATGGAATTATTTTATAAAACTCTAACACAGTAATACTTCACTATAAAACATAATTTTCCAACTTACTATGACATTGTGGGGATGTAAATCTATACTATATGCCAGAAACCTGTAGAAATGGTGATACTGATGTGAGTAAAGTGCACCTTTCTAAAGGTTCACGCACACCCCTCACCAGAGTGACATCGAACCATAAGCTTGTACAGGGGTATGCTGACATCAGATAGAAGTTTCACTTCTACCATGTGTACCATCAAACATCTGCAGTACTGAGGGGTAGTGGTTGTGGAAATGTGAACCTATACTATATAAGCCAGCAGATATATTGTAAAAGAAAGAAAAAATGAATAAAAATGAGTGTATGATGGTACACATGGTTGAAGTGAAACTTCTATCTGATGTCAGCGTACCCCTGTACTTCCCCATTCCTAAATTACTGATTTCATATACCTTTATATTCGTACAGGAATGAACACAATCAAGACCACTTTAGCTTTATCTAACAGCGCAGCTTATTACTCATCAGGCTGCACTGACTCGGAATCAAATTAATAACTTTGTTTCCCTGCCAAATATTTCATTGTATAGCACAACAATTACATAAACAATGTGAACATTAAGTGAAAATAAATTGTTGTTTTCAAAAAAGAAAACATTTGTACAGTGGTCCTTGTAAGTTAATTGTGGAGGTGTGTAAGTACTAGAACATTAGTACTAGAAACTGGCTTATCTGGAATCAAAATTATTTTTGTTTTATTAAATTTTAATTTTGTTAATAATATTTTTGGCTCATGATTGAGAGTATGGAGAATATTGCCATTCCAGTGTACTTTACGTTGGATATTGGTACTCCCATTCCCCTTGGAAAGTTACCACATAAACAATGTTGAAAAGATGTAAAAAAAATCAAAATATTACCAAATTTTTAGTAGGCTAAAGCTAAAATAATGATGAGTTTTTCCGATTACATCTTATTAAATTTCTTATATTCCCATATTGTTTTTACTTCGAAACATTATTTTAAAAATATATATTTATCTCTTTCAATGTTTTAAAATATATTTAGTGTAACGAGAATATTGGTTACAAAATAATTAAATACTCGTAAATGTTAAAAGGTTGTATTAAACAAGATATAAAACAGTGAAATACTAAATAGTAAGTTACGTAAGAATAATAAGGTTAACATAAAAGGTAAAGATGATAATGTAAAGAAGAGATAGAGATAGATAAAATGTACATAGTTACATGAGTTTTTATAGTTAGAAGTTTTGGGAGGAGAATATGGCGATTTCTTGGAGAGTGGAAATGGTAGTGATATGATTGGAGAGTTATGACAATACAGGTTTAGATATTGTCCAATAGGAATTTAAGGAAATGACATAAATGGTGATTTTGGGTATTTGCAATATCTGCAGAATGGTTTCATAGAAAAGAGTTGTTATGAAAAGTGTATTTATGTTTGTTTATAAACATTGAAAGTAGAATAAATGAGTCAGTAAAGGCAAGTGAAGACTTGTTTACATGACGTCAATATAATGAGAATTGTTTTAGGTGATTGATATATATGTGAAATATATATATAAGAGAGAAATATTATGAATGATACGAAATTATCATTACATTTAGTTTCAAAATATTTAAAAATGTGTAGGTACATTCACATAAGGCTACACCCACTCAGGAATTTTGTGAACGATAGAACTAAAAATGAGGGAGCTCAGTGAAATTAAAATATACAGGTTATTTTTGTTAACCTAGCATTATTAGGTTACAATAGTGATGAACTGATGTGTACCCAAGTCGAGAAGTACATAATTAATTAAGCTACTTGTTTTTAACATGCCTCACATATATTTCAATCATTCACAAATTTATTAAAATTTCAAAATGATGAAAACTATTGGACGTCAGGGGCTAATGGCCATTGTTGATTGTAGAAACATACTGGTTGATAATGTATAATATAATAAATAAAATAGAAATCACAGATACCAAACCAGATCATAACGATGTATTGAGAAATAGATACATAATAAAGAGTGTTTACTCTATAATAGTGTTTATAAAAACAATATGTAAGGAGGAGTAAATTCACATTTCACAACTAGAACCAGTATTATGGTAGGAATTGTAGATGAATGTAGATTGGCAGTGTAGCCAACTGATATTCTCAGACAATCGATATTCCCAAAACTCCCTCCTTGGCTGAATGATACTGTTGGTTCTGGAACTGGATCAGTGGATGATCAATGAGTTGAACAATACCATTCGTTGATAGTTTTTGTGATATTATGATCTGATCTGGTAAAATTGGAGGAAACTAGCAAGCCAGAAAAACTCCCAGTTTTGAAAGATATGAGTTTACTCCACTCAATATATAAGAGGAAAAGCTATTTTAAAATAGGTCGTAAAAACCTCTTTAATCCTGTAAGTCTCCTTTCACCAAATAAACTCCAATTTGAAGGAAGCGCTACTTCTGAGTAAAACTTTGAAATATGCCGAAAAAATATGAAAGAATATTATTCAAAATAAATTACCAAAATAGTATGTGCCAACAAAAAAAAGTACGTTGTTTCTAAAATTACCTGAAGCCACTATAAGACCGTTTTAGAAAACTTTGTATTTATATATTAAGAAAAATATTAATAATTAAATATTTCTGCCGCGCATCAACCACAGTGTGTACTTTTCAAAAATGTCAAATTTTGTTATGGCTGCCATTCAAAAACCAGCAAACCAATTATCTCAAATTCAATTCTAAACCAGTCCCTAATAGTCTCCAACTGCCATAAAAATTTCAAGCTAAAATCCTTTAATTTACGAGAGTTATCGTGATGACAACATGATGGGTTTGCAACATTTAGAGAACCCCTTCTTCCGAAACTAACCGATGAAATTCAAAAATTTTAACTCGAATAACTCGAATGTGTAGCCCATGAAAGCATCTAACACTACATCGAGTTTCATTGCCATAGGTCAAACAGCGGAGGGTCCACTGACTCCCAAAAAGTAGCAAAATGAGCAAAAAGTGGAAATGCCAATTTCTTGTTACCACGTTACAGGTCACAATTTTTATCCGATAGTCACGAAATTTAGAACGAACATTAGTACTAAGCCAAGGACCTGACCTATTGATTTTATTACTGATCGACTGTACATCGGCTGTACGATATTTCCGATATGACTATGTTCGTTTTTTATTTTGGCTATAAAATTTTTAATTTTCAACCAATAGCTACGAAATTTGAAAAATAAATTTACTACGATGTATTATAACTTGATACAAATTTTATTGTGAATCAGCTGTACGGTACTTTCGATATGGCTATTTTCATTTTTGCTTTGGCTATAAAATTATCAATTTTCGATCAATAACTACGAAATTCGTAATAAGTATTATAATTTGCTGAAAATTTTGGTACGTATTGGTCGCAGATACTTCTGGTAACACTATTTTCGATTTTATTTCGCCTATAAAATGCCTAATTTTAGACCAATAAGGACATAATTCGGAATAAATATTTATGACAATCTATCAATAAATTTTTAGTGACTACCTAATTTTACATTTTTCGAAAACTTACTTTTTCTAACCGAGCTACTGCTGCATTAGTTTTTTTTTAAATGCTCAAGCATTTGAGCATTTGCTCAGCAAATTCTTGAAAAATGAATGCTTGTCATTTAAAACCATATGCTCAAAAGTGAGAAAATGCTCGAGAACTTATGAGCATTTTAAATAATTTTTCTTTCTGGCCTACATAAATCAATAAGTTTACAAAAAATCAATTTTCAAAATACACATTTAGTATAAAAGAAAATACTGTTTGAAATATATAGCACTCACACTGCTCTTGAGTAAGAACACTATCTTCCATAAAGTCTTAATTTCATCTTCACTTAACAACTCACAGAATATTCTGACTCAGTATGTATATCATTATTCCAACTTGAAAGTTTGCAACTGATTACATCTTGTTTTAAGAGGAAATATTAAAAATGCTCTGGCATGCTGAGCACGCTTGAGTCAACGTTACATAATTGAGCATTTTATGCACAAGCATGTGCCGAAAAAATGCCAAAGCATACTCTGTACTTGCTCATCAATAATAAATGCTCAAGCAATTTGCCACCACTAATCCGACATAACGATTCATTGACTTTTTTCAACAATAAAAACACCAGAGAAGGCAGCCAAAACATTAAAGCAAATTACTCAGTCAAAGAATTTCTGAACAGGGTAGCTCGATATTGCACAGAAATGAAATAATCTAAAGGATTGCGTTACTAACGTAGGTATTATTCTCAAACAGTGCTCAGAAAATTTTATATATCTTAAATAAATGTTCTGAGTCATTAAATTTTGAGCTTCAAAATAGATCTCTGAAAAACATGATAATTTCTGTTGCATTTTTGTGTAGGTACCTACGTAATGTTAATAATCCAGTCGCCTAGCCGAAAAGACAGTATAATATCTTGGGTACCTAAATTATTGGTTCCCTGTTACTGAAAGTGAAACCTATTTTTACGATAAAATTCAATATAAGTACCTACCATTAAAAAAGCCCGATTTTATTAGGTACTTACATGCCAGAAAAATGTAACCGCTCTTTGTTCCGCTGGTAACAACAATACCTAACCCTAATATTATGCCTTGAGTATCATAAAATGTGTACTTTAAGTGGACAAACCATATTATCAAGGATTTGTCAGCAGCGTTTCAATTGTCAAATTTTAAATTGTGCAACATATTGAAACGATAAAACCTATTCAGTAATCATTTACTTCAAAATACTCCTTTTTTCCTTTTTTTTCTTTTTTAATAGGTTGATATCTACCAAATACTAACGTTTTCTTTCATTTCCTCTTTTTCAAACATTCCTCACAATTCTACACTTCACCAATTTCCCTTCTTAGTAGTTCTCATATTTGACAGTCATATACTTTTCCATTCATTAGTTTTTTTTGTTTTTTTTATATGTTGAATCATTGTCGAATAATATGTACCTACGCAGTCGAATTGATCGTTTTACTGTTCTTTTTCATTGTTTTCTTTGTCGCTCTAATTTAAGTGTAAACTTAAAAAAAAATTTTATTGAAGCAACTTCAACCTTTACGGACCGCGATAAATCCTAATATTGAAAAAGTATTGATTTCAAAAAGGATATGAAAAGTCTAAAATACACTACTATTTGAACAACAAAAAAAATTGTAGCTTCGAACCGGTTTAAGTGTTAATTTTGAAAATAAACTTAATACAGTTCTTCACCTAGAAAGAAAGAAAATATTTTCAAAAGTAGGTTTTGTTTTTTTGAAAATCTGCTAAAAATTTCTTTAATCTTAAAATTAGCCATGAACCTTAAATTCTTTCCTTTTTTCATGCAAGTTATTGAGAATCAATTCAAAAAATTAAAAAAAAAAAAAAAAAAAAAACACATCAAACGTTTATATTTTATGAAGTATAAGCTGGTAAGTGATAACATCGTATATTTGAAATAAGATCGAGGAAAGAAGAAGAAATACTTTAAAAATTCTCATTAAAAATTATAGTTATGCCACACCTGTAAGTTGTCCGTCGACGCATTTTGTCTGTATCTTCTTAACTGATATTCAAATCAATACGCGTACCTATAGGTAAATCATCCTTGGTCTTTGTTAATGAAAGTGCAACTAATTCAATTAAAACTGGCTCTCATCATAAGGCATTAAGAGTATTTAAAAATGGATGACCCAGTTGTTTAGAAAATAAGTAATCGCTCCACAGTGGTTGTTTTTCCATGACCAATGACCCGTTGAAAATATGCAAGTATTCTAATTGTGGTGTGGAAACAGGTTTCCAAATTTCTGACGTTTGATTCCCATTAGGATCGCTGAAATATTGCATGAGACATAATTTGGTAAATAATAAGCTGCTCTATTTGTGAACGAAATTCAAAGCAGTCGCATTTGAAAATAGAATACGGAAGTTAATTTACATGTACTTAGTTGACTTATATACTAACCCATAGGCAACAAAATTGTACCACATCGATACTAACTGATCCGAAACAATTCTATCGACGCCATTAATCACTGGTGGCAATAACATTTCGTAATGTTGTAAACTACGTAATTCTTCACCATGTGTAACTCCTGCTCCAAAATTTCGAAAATTAAAAACTCATAGTATTTTAATTGAATAGATACCTATATTCAAACTCTTACTCTCGTAAAGTAGCTGTAAACGATATTAATTTTTTTTTAAATTTCGCATTTACCCGTTTTGTGTTTGGTAATCACTCCGCGTAGAAAATAATTTCGAACGTAACTTATTTTGTTCTCATGGTCGTATAAATAAAAATATTTAGGCCCATTGTAGTTTAAAATCGTTTCTATACCGCCGCTTATGAAAAACGCAACACTAAATACCTGAATGCAAATTGTTTTAATAACATCTTACTTACGAATTCTGAAAATTCGTTTTTATTTATCATATGGTAGATCATAAAATAACTGAAAAATAAATAAATAATGAAGATTTACCTCGGCAAATCCATAAAATGATTCATTAAGTGGCTTTTCGTGGAAATATTTTTTGCATATCAAATCAGTTATTCGATTTTTTTGAGGTGAATCCTGGTACAGTAACTGCATCGGCAAAAGATCCCTCAAATTTTGTGTAAAATATTTCAACACCTTCGGTATAGAAAATATTCCTGAAATTAAAATTAAAATTTATGTTAGGCTACAATGATTGATTTTAGAGTTTAATTTTTCTTAGAAACATTCGTCTTTATGCGCTGTGAAAACTACTCATACACACAAAAATTCAACAAAACGTTTCATTTCTTCACGCAATTTGCCATCTTCTCTATTTGTTTGGACATTAGCTATTCACGAATATTATGATTACATAATTGCGCCTTTTTGACTTTAAAACCACTGACTTGCATAAATTCTTTCCAACGTTTTAACCTCTAATTACACAAAAAATAATTGAAAATCATTTTTTGTTGATGTGGGTTCTTTGTTTTATTCAATAAGACTGAGTCAAATAAACATAAAAATTTCACTCTTGAGACTCACGAAGTTTTTTAAATATATGTTGTTTCAACTTTGAAAATGGCTTCAGAAAAATTAAAAAATGTGTACTATTTGGCCCTCCTCCTTGAAAGAAACAACTTGTTAAGGAATTTGTATCAGTCTCGCCTCATAGAACATAAAAATCATAGCCTCTCGTATCTTTCATATACAATTCATGTAGGTACCTATTCAGATGAAATGAGTTTCATTTTTGGATCAGTTAACTTTTGAGGTTTTTCCAAAACAGGCAGGTGCCTATTACGGAAACAACATTATTAAACCATAGTGATGATATATGAAAATGTTGAAGGACATGATTTTAGTTCTAAATTTGGTTCAAAATTTTTGAAATCCGTGCAGAAGTTTTTAAGGGTAAAACTTGAAACTTGAACACCACCCTAATTTTGTTAACACTGTAACTACTATTTTGAAAATAAACATTCAAATTCAAATTCTTGTAATAGTCAAACTTGCATTAAAATTACTCGGAGACTGAACCTGAGATAAATTGGTAAGTATAAGTCTGACAAAAATGTGATGGTAGTGCTATAACAATAGCTAATCTCAGACGACAAATTTGAAAAACTATTTTGAAAATTTATTAAAATATGAGTCCAATAAAAACTAAGAAATTTTATAAAATATCCAAATTTTATGGATGAAAAATATTTTAAATATTTGTATAATGATTTTAAAAAAACAGGACTGTGATAGATTAGTAACCAAGGAACGAGGTACAGTGTATTATCTGATGGGATATATTTTATACATTCATTAAAAAAAACCAAAATATGAAAATATTGTACAGTTTTTTGGTACACATCTCTTTAATGCCAAGTTGAGCAACTGGTACCATCTGAAGGTGCCATGTGCCCAAATATAAACATACTTTCTTAATAGTTCTTGCAAGTCATATGTTGTCACAAATCCTAATTTTACATCAAAATATTACCTGCAGTTCCTACGGTACCTTCGTTTCGATTCATGCCTACTATCCAAGGAACGTTGTTGGATTTTTGAATTTCTTTGAACGGATTTGCAGCGAGAAATCGATTTTCAACATCCTGCGATTCGATGACAGTACCAAAAGATAAAACCGTAAAAATATGGTGGCGCTAAAATGGGAAATGAAATTTATCATTAACTGTTTTAGTACAGTAGTGTGTCTCCTATCTTTTTTTTTCTGATTATTACTTTCAAATTAGACCATTTCTGTATTAAAATTTCAACTGGAACATTTTGTAAACAAGTCAGAAGTTGTTCACTTTTGGTGATATTCTCGTAACAGCCAACCAGTCTTGCCAAATTCCATGCTGTTTTTCTGGCTGAACCTGGTTTCATTATTGTCAACAGCGGATGCCCACTTTGAGATATTCCTCGATGAAATAATCCTTTTAGGACAAAAAAACCAAAAAAACTAGTCAACCAGTAAGAATACCTTCTGAATTATAATGACGCTGAAACTTGTAGGCTAAAATTTATTTTCTCTTTCACACAATTGCGTGGTATGCAATCCCAGTAAAGCAAATCCTACCAATACAAGAACAACATAATTTACCAAAGAGCACACTTAATTGAAAACATCCAGATAGCAGACTATCAACTACGTCTGATAGCTGCCAAGAATCTTACCTTGCCCTGCATAGCCAACCAAGTTATCGTTTTTTATCTGTTTTGTACCATTCATAATAAATTTGTGAAAATTACCAAAATGGCCATGTACCCAAAAAGGGGCTAACAAGTGGAAAATCAGTCCGCATTACTAAGTTTTAGTACAGTTTGGCCCATTACCAGTTAAAAATTTAATCCACATTGTAAAAACACATTATGTAGGTATTGAGGAAATATTGAATAAACAGAAAAAATGACAAGAATAAAATAATTTTATTATTATTATTATTATTACCTATTATTATTATTATTATTATTATTATTATTATTATTATTATTATTATTATTATTATTATTATTATTATTATTATTATTATTGTTATTATTATTATTATTATTATTATTATTATTATTATTATTATTATTATATTATTGTGGAATACCTTGTCGTGAGAAAGTATTCTCCCTAGAAGGTAAATTCAACAGAATTTAAGCGTGTTCAGCCACTTCATATTTAACGTATGGGTAAGCCAAAACCTGGGTAAACACTGGCGATTTTAGAGCCGGTTTGGATGGTTTATATACTGGCTTATTTACACGCACACATACACACATACATAAGGAATATGTAAGTAAGTGAGAGCAGCCTGGTTGCGTCATCTCTTGTAGTGATAAGAGATGATGGGCTGGTTCGTGTACGGATCGTGACATCTTCGCATTGTTGAGATAAGTCAAGATTTGGTACTTGATTCAATCTTAGTAAATACCTACTTTGAACACAAGATTAATAATACTTGCAGGTTTATACATAGTTGTGAATGAGAAAACAGTGATCATTTTTAATATCATTCGATATTCAGATCTCGACTAATTAAATACATTTTGAATAATTGATTTCTCCAGCAGGAGAACCCTAAAAGGGAAGTTTGAGTTGGATCGCATTTTTTAGGAGTCTTATTTCCGTTGTTCTGTCTCTAACATTGTCCTGTGATAAATTTTTTTATTTAACATTGGTAATATTTTTGATCCTAAAAATTTGAAGTTGGGATCCTGATAGACCCGGGAAAGAACCGATTAACACTCTTTGAAAAAAACGAAAAACCAAAAAACAAAAAAACAGAGAAGGTTTCTTTATGAGAGAAGTTCAGAAAAAACATATTCGTGTGGGTACTTCAAGTTTCTTATCATACAAAAGTTTGCACCGGCTGTATTTCTCGATAGATGAGCAATGATAAAACAGCTCCAAAATAACAAACTGAAAGTCGCACCCCAATCCTGGTTTCCATCGAAGGTCAAAGCAAACAAGAATGAAAAAAGTTTATTTTCATTTTTTTTTTTGGCTTTAACTTATGAGAAATAAGCATTATTTTGTTTCGAAAGATTGGCAGCAATATTGGTACATTTTAAAATCGCAGTAGCGAGTATAGAATAAAAGTTTTTAAAAAATGAGGAAAACGAGTCTCGAAAATTAGTTTACATGTATGGTACCTACTTATCTCAGTTATTAGGTACCTACTGTACTTTTATGACTAATTTTCTCTTGAAAAACTCGCAGTTATTTATGTTCCTTTTGTTAGGCACCAACTTACTGAAATAAATTATGATTGCTTTTTGCATCAAGTTCTTACACCACATTTTTATAATGAAATCGGTGGGAAATCGGAGTTTGACAAAATGGTGTGATTCAATCAGATGTGTTATACGTGAAAGTTAAAAATAACTTATTTATATTCTTATTTATCACCATGGTGAGTAATTTCAGAGTTGCTACTTGTAGCACTTAGCTCTATTGCCAATGTATTTTCGATGGTTCATTCCCGCTCATTTGTGTACATAACAGTTTGATGCAGATTGTGTTGAATAAATGTCAATTTTTTTGTGAAAATGTCTAAACTAAATGAGTAATTATGGATTTTTTCACCACAAATTAACGTCGTCAGGGTGAAATTTGAGCTATAATATATCTACCTACCTACCTTTAGACAATGGAGATACGAGATGCAGTCCAACATCTATTGCACCAGAACTACCACCAGATATTGTAACGTTGGTAGGATCGCCTCCAAATGAGGCAATATGGGTTTGAATCCACCGCAACACCATTGTTTCATCTTTAAGACCATAATTACCGGGTATAACATTATCTTCAGTGCTGAGAAAACCTGACTCAAGAAACATATAAAAAAAAAAACAGTGAAAGGAAAAGATCATTGTAGGTACCTACCCTTTAAATCTCAAAATGATAAAATTATTATTATGGCAAAATGTAAGACTATTTCCTATGAATTCAAGAATATAAAACAGATTTTAATTTTCTTACAACGCATAATTTTGAAAAGAAGTATTTTAGTCTTGATTTTTATTAATAAAGATGAGACTGAAATGTTTTGATAATATGTTACACAGTATAATTGCGTAGTTTTTCAACGAAGTATTAAATTTCAAAAGATGATTCTACAAACTAACCAAATAGAAATTTTGTCAGAATGCTGAGTAAAAATTTTATTTTTAATTTATATTTTTATAGTCACTGGGGTTTGCACCTGGTACACTTATAAGTACATGTGATCAAGTGGGAGAATTCAGCAGTCTTATCTATGAGGCCGCGGTTGCTGCCTACTTCCTTTTATGTTAATTCAGGTTGATATGTTTACAATGATACACGCATTCCCTTTAATAAAGTTAAACTTTGTCTAATTCTATCCAGTTTTGAATGAGAGGAAAGTTTATTTTTCACGAAGCCCAATTGAATATCACCCTTGAATCATAAAATGAAGTCCAGAATCGCAAATTACATCATTTAGACTTTAACAAAACTGAAATGAAAAGTAAAAGCATTTTAAAAAATTTACACAATTTGCATTTCATGCATACATTGAATATGATGTTTGTATTTAATTTTCATTTTGTTAAATAAAAGTGTACGTCATTTCATTTTTAAGGAGGTTTAATATTGAAAATCTACCTAGGTAATCTTTGTGTCGAGGAACGATCGAGGGGGTGGGGATGAGAATGTCGTTTTTCATTTCATAACTTAAAAATTTTAACACTAATAACTCAAATTCATATATATATATATAAGCCAATTTCTTGTTACTACAGTATAGGTTCCAGTTTTTATCCGATAGTCATGAAATTTGGAACTAATATTATTATTAAGCCAAGGACTTGACCTATTAATTTTATTATGAACCGGCCGTACCGTACTTCCAGTATGGCTATTTTCGTTTTTGTTTTGGCTATAAAATTTTCAGTTTTCGACCGTTAGCTACGAAATTTAAAAAATATATTTTGTATAAATTATCATAACTTTTCATAAATTTTGGTGCGAATCGATCCTGCGGTACTTAAGGTATGACTATTTTTGTTTTTGATTTGGCTATAAAACTTGCAGTTTTCCACCAATGGCTACAAAATGTGGAATAAATATTTACTATAATTCGTTATAACTTGCAATAGATTTTGGTGTGGATTTGGCCTATGCTACTTCCGCTATGGCTATTTTTGTTTTGTTTTGACTATAAAATTTTCAATTTTTGACCAATAGCTACAAAATTTGAAACAAATATTCATTATGATAACTTGCTATAAATTTTGGTGCGGATCGGTCATACGATATATCCGGTAACACTATTTTCGTTTTTATTTTGGCTATAAAATGTCTAATTTTGGAGTAATAGGAACGCAGTTCTGAACAAATATTTATTATAATAATATATTGATAACTTTTTAGTGACTACATAATTTTATAAATTTCTAAAACCTACTTTTTCTAACGGAGCACAGCTTCTGGGTTAGAGCTTTCATATTAAAGTAACACTGCTAAATTCATTGAGTCTGGGAAAGAAAGAATTTCGTTTTATGTTAGTGTGCATGTGTTGAATCATGAATACAATCAAGTACACACGCATACTAACAAAACAGTCATTGTTTTTTGGTTTTGTTTACATTTTTCACTTTTCATTGCACGTGACGTCATATTTTTACTATGTATACCTCAGGTTAAACATATTTCCAATGTTAAAAGTATTATTTCGGTATTATTTTACAAAATAATGTCTCGAAAAAATACACAACAAAACCGATATGTTACATAATTATGTTTGGAAAACTTGGAGAAATACTCCTTCTTTCTTAAAATCTTATAGCCTAACACCCTTATCTACTCAATTTTCTTAATATTAAGCGTAAATAAGAATAACAAACCGAGGACGTAAAATTATTTTAATTTTCAATTTTTTTTTTTTATACTCAGTTTTTTATTTTCCAGTTTATATAGACCTATCTATTTCAATTAGCGATTGGAGGTTATCGATGGTGATATAAAATGATAAGGGGAGCTGTGATCGAGACGGCCAGTGAATTAATTTTCCAATTTTCTGAGGCAGCACTTATCGAACCAATTCAAATAGACCGCTATTTTGGGTCGGAAATAAGACGGCGGGTCACCTAGAACCTGCAATCTTCCCACTGCAAGGCTGAGGACCAAACTACAACATCACGTTGACTACAAATAAGCTACAGTATTTATAGACCTACCCAAAGGACCCAACCTGTACGTCATAGTGATAAATATGACTGGCTTGTCCATAATATAATGAGGACCATGTTTGTATGGTGCAACATGCCCAGCTATACGTCTACCACCATAAATGAACACCAAAACAGGTAGTTTTCGATTTTCTTGATTTTTTATCTGAAATCGAAAAAAATTGTCGTCAAAATGAGAATTTCAGCCATAGTAATTTAGTCTTCATGTAAAATCACTTAACATCAAGGGCATTTAGCTAAATGAATTTACTCAAGTGACCTCCTAACCAGACTTGAATTTTCTCCTTTGAATTCGTAGGTACTTGCTTAATAAAAATGACCCTTTAAGTATACCAAAACACTTCAGTACACCTAATTTTTCCCTTGAAAGGTTTACTAAGGGTTTACTTGAGCGAATCGAACGACTAAGAATAAGACGTTTTATCTCTACGCAGTCAGTATTCATTAGAAACTACGTTTTCGAAAAAAATTATTCTATTTGTGAAAAAAAGAAAATTAAAAACATTATGAACATAGCCTTATGGATATTTAGTGCCTACCTATTTTGTAATTGTTTACAGTTTGTAGGTATTTCTGGGTTTTCGTTATCGTTTTCAAAAATTTTTGGTAAATATACCTAAGTATATATAATTATATAATTGGTTGCTACTCGTAAGGTTTGAAATTTTAGTTCAAAATTCTAGTCATTTCAAATTAGGTAGTTATCTAAATTAACACTAACCTCTGGAATATATAAGTTTAAATATAAACAATCCTCGTCGCCTTTATACCCAACTCGACCGTCACTCTGGGGACACATTGGCGGATATTTGGTTGCGTCTAACACACCGCTCCAAGGTTCAGCTGGTTCTGGGTCCTGTTTAGGTACAAGTCGACGCTCAACATTGCTATATTAGGTACGACACTATCGAAAATATCTGTACTATTTATAGCTTCTAAAAAAGCATCTAACTACCCGAAATCGGCGTGTATCAACGGGCGGCTTAGCATAAGGCACACCCATGAAGGCTTTAAATTTGCAACCATTTCGACTCGACATTACCGTGCCTTTTAGCATTCCAAGTTTTGTTTGAACATGCACTTGGCACATTATCCATGGTATACTTGTTAACAGAACCGAGTAACGTACAAACAAATCAAATGAACGATACATCATCAAATTTTCTGAGGTATTCACAAATTATCGCACTTATTGTTAACGATAGATTTAATTTTCTAAAATTTTATTCGCAGTTCCAAAAAAAAAAAAAAAAAAAACAAAAAAAAACTTTTTTTCGTTGAAACTAACGTTTTTGAAAATTTGTTTCCTTTCTCTCTTTTCCTGTCAGTCGCTTCTTCAGACCGTCACTATCGTTGCTAATACATTTCTTTATCATTTGAAGACAGCATAGCTTAGTAAAGTCACTATAACTTTAAAATATAAAGCTGTGACTGTCGAAACCGTGCGATAAGTGATAAATTCAGTTTCTTTCATTGCTAATTTTCATTTTGAAAATATGCAGAATACGAAAACAAATTTTTTTTAAACCAAATATAACGGTCTACGGCTGCATTTTTCGAACTGAAGTTGGTATCAAATCCACATCTTTGAAAACAAAATTCACAGGCTTCACACTTCGTAAAAATGAGAGGAAGGCATTGAAAATGAATGAAAATTAAAAAGACTCTAGCAAAAAAGGTAGGTTTTTGAGAAAAAGGATTATGAATTTTGATGGACACATTAATATTCTTTAAGTTTATAGGCGTTAATGGTATGTTGTGATTGTATAAAATGTGTTAGCGGCAGACGAAATATTAGACAACGTTCAATTTAAAAACATTATTTCTTGAAAAGATGAAAAATTAATTAAAATGATAAAGTATGGTAAATAATCATATAATTTCAAATAAAATCAAAGAAATATAATAAAGTTACAAAAAAAAAAAAAAATAACACGTGGACATGTGGTTAATTTTTGTAAAAAGAAAATTGAAACTAGCGCAGCAATGCTTTACTATAAAATCCTGTTTGCTCGATATTTATATTGATAGTTGTCGATATATCGATATTTCACTACTAGTTTCAGGTTAAAAAATACAAAAAACTATGAAACATTATCCATATCTTCAACAAAAATGTTGAGACCACCAATCCTTCTCCCCTCTCACTCTTGCAAACACTCGACTATCCTCAATCTATACCTTACTCATAATTCACTGCTCTACTGTAAATACACACACTTCTGAGACGTTACTTTGGGAAAATATTTACTTCTTCGTGCAATTCGGTTACTTCTTCGATTCACAACCCCTATAAAAAATATCAATCTATCGATGTTTTATCACTAAAAACTGCTTTTTCAGAGATTTTTTATTTCCTGTTTTCTCAAAAACTACTGAACCGATGAACACCAAACTTCTTTTAGACCTGTTTCCATACAATAGCTGTATTTTGTAAAAATTTCAGCCCTATCTGTTTGGTAGTTTGGTCAAATCCATGAACACAAAATTTTTTCCAGAAATTTTTCTTCTCCAATTTTCTTGGAAAATACGGATTTAATAAACACCAAACTTCTAAAAACCTTGCACCAACATAAGGAAAGTCTATTGTAAAAATTTCAGCCTGATCAGTTTTGTAATTTTCTCATAATCTCAGAAAAATGACTTTTCCAGGAATTTTTTGTTTTCCAGTTTTCTCAGAAACTAATAAAACGATAGAAAAAAAAACTTCTTTCAAACTTACTCCAATATGAAAACTATCTCTTGTAAAAATTTGAATTGTATCCATTTGATACTTTTCTAAGGACCATGAATACAAAATTTTGGGTAATACATACATACATACATTAGATGTAAAAAAAAAATTGTAACAATCATTTTCTTTTCTCATGAAATGGATAATTTTCATCATCCCCACCCATAACCCTTCCATGAAGTCAATTTTAATACTCCATTTGCAAACAACTAACAAAAAGATGAAAAAAAAAAGGTTTATTGGAAGTACCATCAGGTTGATCAGCACCAAAATTAGTAGCATAATGCTACAATAAATTATAATAAATATTAGTTTTAAATTTTGTATATATGGTTCCAAAATTTCGTATTTTATGACCAATATAATAACAAAAATATCAGTACCAGAAGTACGATCTGGCAAATTGATAGCATACTACAATGAACTAAAATAAATTTTTATTCTGAATTTCATGGCTATTGGTGTAAAATTGAAAATTTTGTCGCCAAAATAAAAATAAAAATGGTGGTACCGGAAGTAGGTACCATCAGGCCAATCTACACCAAAATCAATAGGTCTAGTCCCTGGCTTAGAAAAAATGTTTGTACCAAATTTCATGATTATTAGAAAAAAATTGCTATCTGTACCATGGGAACTAGAAATTAACTTATTTTTATCTATCTATTTGTGTACATATGAATTTGAGTTATTGGTGCAAAAATTTTCCAGAGATCATGACACAAAAAATGTACCCACCCCCAACCATGGGTTCTAATTCCGCACCAAGCGTAATAAGTACATTTTCTAAAGAAAACCAACTTAAAAAACTCTTGCAGTAAGCTTCAAAATTACGCCTGGAAATAGACCCCTCGTAAAAGGGAATACATATGAAAAAAAATGATTTCTCAAAAATAGTGCCAAAATTCTCAAGAAAAACGTCCCCACTCTCACTCCTGAGTCCTGATACTCAGGCAAAAAAATCTACATAAAAAGAACCATTATTCAAAGGAAAACTCTCACAATACCTACAACACATTTTGAAATGATTTCTTTCAACACATTCTATGTTATTTGATTAGGGACCGCCGAGGTACAACATGAGAACCAGTGAGAAAACCCAGAAAATTTTCAATCGAATTCCCACGAAGTTTAATTGTATTATAAATCTTAGGTAGGTATAGGTACCGACTATAAAAACAGTATCAGGAGTGAAATTAAATAAAAGCTCGTTATAAATTAGGTATATTAAATTGTTTGTTTAACATAAATCTGAACGAAATAACACTGACAAAATTTCTGCGAACAGCCCAACTTTTGGCAGGTGATAAGATTCTGAATTGCTCTTCTCAGTAACACATTTAGGTGTCGAATTCTTGCTGAAGAGCCTTCTTATTTGGAACAAAGTATAGTAGTTACATTTTGTGCTGGGCTGAGATTTACTATGCCAGATCAAAACAAAGAATCATCTGTGTAAGACCGAGATCAATATACGAATGAGTAAGACCAGAAGTATACTAATTTATAAAAACATTGAAGAATATGAACAAAATGTAAAAATGTTCGCAATTTTGTTACTCAAATAATTTGAAAATCTTTATTATTTTGTATTTATTTATTTTTTAATCAGATTTTGGAAGGACACGAATAGTACCTAGTTAGGTATGTTTAATAAAATTTAGCCATTCAATAATGCTGAAAGTCGCTTAAGCTAGATCGAGACTGGAGTCAAGATAAAGACCAAGATTTAACAATCCGAGATAAATTGCAAATGTATTGATGGCACTTTGCTCATCACTAGACGTGAGAAACAGGCAAACGTCCAACGAAAATTTTGTACTCCATTTTCACGAACCAAGTAGGTATTCTAGTGGAAAATTGTCAAGAAAATCGATTGTAAACGTTTTCCTCTACACAATACACGCATTTAACGTCAAATTGGACAAAACTGACAGTTTCATGCCGGGAATCGACTGAAAAACGTTGATATTTGGTGGTAATTTATAAAATATGTAAAAAGCATTATTGCGAAGTACGTTTTATAATGCTTTGTTTGAAAAAATTATTGAAACTCAACACTTTTGCAGGTCCTTCAATGTGTAATATTAGCCACGTATCTATTCTTACTAGCCTCATCGAGTAGGTAGGTACTGTAAATTACATTTATAGAATAACTTTTCCTTAAAATAGTGCTCTGGATACGCCACTGGTTATATTTTATGCCATGTTTAACTAAGCTATTAAAAAAAAAAAAAAAAAAAAAATTATCCAAATTTGTTTATAGGATTGGAAGCTGATCAATCATAATCAACCAAGCATACTCAAGATCGACTCTTTAATCAATTTTTAATTTTTTCTCTTTCATCGAGATCTATCTTTAGGATTGATTTTTGATCGGAATCACTGAAACCAACCACCAAAAATTGGCAGTCGATTCTCAGGATACTCCGAAGTAAAGTTATACAGACAATTAGACAAGAGCCTGTGATCAGGCAAAGAGGATATTCTTTCGGATGTTTACAGTTGCATCTGTAAAAAGATAACAGATGATAGTACTGAGAGAATAAATTTTCTATTAATATTATAAACAATTTGTCTAATCAACTCCGTAAATAATGAAAAAATAAAATTACAAAAAATATTTTCATTACCATACGGATTTGAACACAGGTTACAGAAGTGACAATCCATGTCATTACAGGAAAGAGCTACGGAGAAGCTTGATTTAAACATAACTACCTACATACAACATCACCCCAATAACCCCTATCATAACCTATAATAATACAAATAAAACTATCCTATTTGACTGAATGTATATGCAGTTGACGCACTCCGTTAAGAAATTGTCTCAAAAGTCATCTAGAAAATTTTATTCCACTAATTAAGCGGTAATGTTGTTTGCGATGCGATTCGCTTCTCTAGACCTTCATTTTGAAGTGACTACTCTAAAAATAATACACGTCATGATTGTTAGCGCCCTCGGACACATCCAAATAAATAATAAGTTAGGTTAAAAACGAGTTTTTAAAAAATACGCTTTTATAATTTGAAGAAGAAAATAACAAGGAAAGAGAAAATAAAATTTATTTTCTCACTTTTTTTTCTGAGACAGAAACAATAAACAAAAATAAAAAAAACAACTGATAAAAACGGATATAAGTGTATGTATGCGTGTGTCGCAACACGTGAAAGCAGCGCTGAAGTTGGTCATCCGGTGTACTTCAACAAATTTAGTGAGTAGAATAAAAGCGTATAATAACCAACACTCGAGTGTTACAATAATAATAAATTTACTTTTTTTCGCATCCTCGGATGCTAAATAAACTAAAACTAAAAACTCTAAGTGACCAAGGTACAAATTATTAATAATAAATTAAATTTATAATAATAAAATTCCCTAGTAATAATTTTTGCCATGAGCGTCGTGGTTAGGCTAACAACTTAGCCTCGACTCTTCACAACAAAAACACTTTTTCTCTCTTCATTTCTAAATTTATCTCCTTCTTAAACTTCCTCCTTTACCTACCACAGAGCGATACTCCCAATTACAGTAAATATTAATAAAGTTCGTGTACCTCGCTACCATATCTTTTTCTCTAAACTTGTTTTTATCTCCCACCTCAATTTTTTTTTCAAGCAGTCAATTTTATACAATCTCGATGTAACATTTTTCATCTGCTTGGTTTAACCAGTGTTCACAACACATTTTTCTAGTCATCTATTTATTTTTGTATTTTTCATGTCTGTACTAAACCATTTTCAATACATGATGTTTTCTAATATCATGGTTTAATTCACTGGTGGAAATGGGTTAAACTGTTGCAGGTTTTTATTCTTACCACTTGTTGGTCCTTAGTGGTTTCTTGAAAACATTCAGCCTTTTTGGTATTATTAATTTAATTGAGGTGCATGGTTAAAATTGTGGTGTTACAGAATCGGGCAAGACTGAGCAGAGCTAGGCTAAGATTCTCATCACCATCAGGTGTAGTTGATGGTGATACTCAATGTTTAGGTTTGATGCCTGGTGTTAGATTAACTTTGTGGACTGTTTCCCCCAGGATATGTCCCCCTCGT
Organism: Ericerus pela; assembly: GCA_011428145.1. Taxonomy (NCBI): domain Eukaryota; kingdom Metazoa; phylum Arthropoda; class Insecta; order Hemiptera; family Coccidae; genus Ericerus; species Ericerus pela. The sequence continues at coordinate 1,161,194 of WOFM01000159.1, read as the reverse complement.
GTTGCATAACACTAAAGAGCTAACGCATGTGTGCTGCAAGTGGTATAATTTGTCTCAACTTTAGGTTGATGTCAGTTTTATTACGTTGGCTTCATGAGAGTGTGTTAACTCATCTAAATACTCTATCCAAGTTTACTCTGTAGAACTGAGAGGAAAAAATTTTTTAACATTTTGAAATCATACCAATGTAGTAATGCTTGAGAAATTTTTTTGCATTGTTTCTGTAAAATTCGTGCTTTCATCCCAGGTTTGAAATTACGATTTTTGAATCTTATATTGGAAAATATTCCGGCAATTACATAAATTAATAAATTATGTTCTAATGAGATGAAAAAAATGTGTTTGAATTTTAGATAATTCCAAAGAACATTAGTACTTAATGAAAAATTAATTTCCAAAAAATATGTATATTTATTTCCACATCGATAAATTATAAAGGAGAAATATTCAATTATAAAGTATTCACATTGTTCACAAAAATATCACGAAAAGAAAATTTATTTAAGTATAATTAAAAGCAAGTAATACCATTTTATTATTAAGAACAGGATTTTCTCGAATTTCATGATTATGAATTTTCATTGAACGGATATTCTTTAAAATGTTTAGATCTGCAAAACAATTAAATATAATATTGTTAGTACTAAATCTACTCATGGGATTTTTCCACTTTTTTCTTTGCCAATGTACCTACACCGCATAAATATAAGTATGATGATGTGCTTGAACGAATTTGAAATTTTGTAGAATGAGAAGCAATATTGTAATTTTTCTATTTGGAAATCAATAAATCTATTATATTTTTAAAACTAAAGTGACTTCTTTCAGTTTGGGAAAAAATTTTTGAATAACCTGTTTTTATTAACCCAAGAATATTTCATGGTCCAAAAAAAAATATGAACAACGGACGAATTAAGAAACTGGCCCACATCGGTCTTACCTAACAACCAATGGGCTACTTTAAAATTTCAGTTAAATTGAACGATCTTTGTTTTCTTTATATTTTTGATATTCAAAGAAAGTTTGTAATACTTACTTATCAATGTTGAATCTTCGTTTTCCTGTGTTCAATTTTGCGATTTCTATCATATCAGCCTCGTCTAGTCCATTCCAATCGTGAAATATACTAATATTCTCTTTGAGATGTTCGATAAAATTGGTCCTCGGTATCGGCACACAGTCAATTTGATACTAAAAAAAAAAATTTCTTAACCTGCAATTGTCATTAGGTACTTATACATAGTTTTAGTGGATTTCGTTGTTTGAGATAAACGAGAGTTATGAACAATTTATTGAGAATTATTATTATTATTATTACCCTGGTAAAATAAGGATTTAAAATGTAATTAATAAATATGTAGCAAATGGGCTCCTCAATAAGAGACAAAAATTCTACACCCCAAACCTAGTTCTTTTATCGGCCTCAATGTTTGACGATTTTTAATTTTTTTCAATTTTCTTGCATAGTTAAAGCAATTTTTAATAATAAAAAACTTCAGTGTAAGACAAATGTTCGTAACATTTGAAATTAAAAAGTTTTTACATATTTTTTCATAACTATCATAGCGGCTGAGATGCAAGGTAATAAAGAAGGGTACTTCTTCAAAACTCCCAATAATTTGTGTTATTTTCCTATTGGGAAGTAACTACCTACAAAATAAATATAGATGTAACGATGGCCAAAGAATTAAATTATCATGTTCATATCTTTCACGTATATATGCAGTCCATATATACTACATCATAATATTATTTATGTTTGTATAAACATGATGCTCTCTATAATGAAAATAAACCATTGAAAAAAAAAATGAAAACAGTTGATTTAGTTTATCCTATTTTAATTGTTTTTGAAATAATACTGAGAATTTTAAACATTTCCATATCCAATAGGTATGTTAGATACTTACTAAATAACGTACGATAATTTGGCCTGGAGTTTTTCCATGTTTTTTAGCAATTTTTACTATAGTGGGCCGCGTGATCAACGATGGTATATTGGGATCTAACAAAGGATTTTCCGGTGAATTAAATGGTGCATATGCTACTACTTGTATCCCATTGGATTTACAGTGAGCTAAAAGCGGCCTGTGCGAAAAATACGGATTTACTTCGATCTAAATGCAAATAAAATGAGAAACATGTTGATTACAAATTAACAATTTTATTTAAAATGCTTATTTAGGTAATTACAATTATAAGCAGAGATATAGAAGTTTAAAAGGTGGTGTTCATACCTCATTAATAACTGGAAAATAATCGCAGTTTTGAATTATTCTATTCGTTTGTTGGATGTTAAAATTTGACAAGCCCACGGATTTTGTGAATCCCAGCTTGACCAGTTTTTCCATCGCTTTCCAGGTGACCTCGATTGGAATATTTGCCTCCTCCAAATTAATAATTTCATATTCATCGGCGGCTTTCTATGGAGAAATAAACCTGCGCTTAATATTTACGAGTTTATTCGTTCGTTAATAATCAGTTAATAAGAAAATTGTCTGTACTTTAGATGCCAGTGGAAAATGCATCAGGTATGCGTCTACGTATCGTAATCCAAGATCACGTAAAGTTCTCTCCATCGCCTGAAGAACATCTTTGGGTTCATGCATAGTTCGCCACAGCTGCGATAGTAAGATATGTTTTTCAAAACAAATAAATTACGATTAACTGCTCGCGTATAGGTGCCACATTTTGTCCAGCAACCATTATACGATACACATACAAACGCCACTACTCTGAATCAAATTCATCTTTACTAGTTGGTCAATAACTTTTTTGAGAAAAATTACATTCGTAGATACCTAGATAATATTTTACTTAAAAGCCATCGCCCGTTGCGGCTTTGCCCACAATTACACACATAGTTTTTTCGAGACACCTACTACATGGATGGTTATGCAACTATTTTTACATTTTTACATACATGTATAAAAAGTTGCCTATCACGTGGATTTTTGTTTCTGGCCTTTTGCTCAGAAACCGCTAAGTTTTTGCTATACAAATTAGCCTATATGCTATGCCAGGAGATACTCTACGTATATACCAAGTTTCATTCGAATCCATTTAGTTGTTTTTGCTTGATTGGGTCACAAACTTACACACACTGTTCATTTTAATACGAATAGGATAGGATATGATAAAATAATAATAGGATATGTTAATCAAGGCCTTTTCAGTTGGCACCTACCTACCAGGCCTAGTCAAATAAGAAATCCTTGGACTCACACAGGGGGTTCTAGTGGTCTGGACCCCCCTTAGATCCCAAAGAAGCTTGAAATAGTTAGTGTTCATTTTGTTAGGAAGGGGTCACAAGGGACAGTCGAGAAGAAGTCCACTTCACTTACGATCAAGCTATCTACACACTTACAGGGGATAGTAATTTCTAGTCCAGCAAAATGTGGTCTTGTGAAAATACTAATTTATTTTGATTATTAATTCTATCCCATGAAGAATATTTTTTATTCTTCTATTAAAAAATTAAAATTCCAAAGTACATACCTGCCTAAGTTCATTCCAAAAAATATTCAATGTTTTTGTGTTTTTTTTTTCTGTATAGAATTAAAAAATTTGAAAATTTTGACGATACGCAAACTTATTCGAAGACTTCTTTCGCAGCAAATGATGATTGTTATAAGAATGCAGCAGCATCGTGGAGTTTGTTAAATAGGTAGTTGAAATTCGAGGTAATTATTTAAAAGACTGTACCTTCAGTACACCAACGCACTCAAAACGAACATATTGAAAGCACAAATGGTGAGGATATTTTTGAGTGGTCATGCGACGAAAAGCTGAACTTGAATTTAAAAAGCTACTAATATTTTAAACAAATATTCAATCTCAGTTAATAAAAGGGGCACTATGAACGCTCGGAAGATATAATGTATAGACCAAATATCGATGGGAAAATGTACAAAAACTTTTGTGTTTCAAATTTTATTTAGATTACTTTCATAACGTAGCAGTTTTATTGTAATCTTCGTTTTTTTATCAAAAAAAATTGAGACAACTAAAATTGATCTCCCGTTTGAACCATCCCTTGTTGGAAGCATAGTTACGAGGGGCGAGAATTCGTATCATTAATATTCAAGGTATTACACCCATTATGTTCCAGGCATCAAACCTTTGCTATAGATACTAATTTCTTTTCAAATTTATAATTGTTTGGAACCTATTTGACTGGGCTGTAAGTATTATGGAAAACGAAAAATGGTTTATGCGTGGCAGAATTGGAGACACAATTGTGTGAAATTTGAGTTAGGTATTGCAATACATTTTATGGTTTTTAAAAATCATCACTTAAATGAGAACGTCAGTTGAAGATGACGAGTTTTCCTTCTCTTCATTTAGTCATAGATCATTATCTTAAGTATAGGTACTGAAAATTTTCAACGAATTCTCGGATACGTCACTATCGGTGTGTATAACTAAACTAAATTGAATCGATCTGTGGTTTTTAGCACTTACTCAGAACTATAGTTGTTTCACAAAATTCAAAATTCTCTTCAAGAAAAAAATTTCCATTTCCTACTCTTGTAATAGAATTTTTGTTTTCAAAATATTAACAACATTCTGTCTTCCACCCCCAATTTTCCTCATTACCACCACTTGACCACTTAAAAACATATAGGATACTTCTTTGTACTTGCAATGGGTTAAAAAAGAGTATACTGAACTCAAAACATTATTTAACAGATTTAAGATTCTATAATAAATACTTTATACCATTCCAATCCATGAGGAAATTCGCCCTTCAGTTGTAAACAAATTTCGTTTCATTTCATTTGTATATAAACTTTCTTCTGGAGGGTGTTTTTATGGTCCAAAGTCCTGTGCACCATGATCGGAAAAACTATAAAGAAATTTTTCCGATCTCGTGATATGCCAGTTTTTGCAATCATTAAATTCTACGAAATCTACTTAAAATGATGCTCAGCTCAAAATCAGCCTAAATACTTCTGCATTATAACAAACTATTTTTTTCACTTCACAGGTGAATTTTTCAATGCAAACAATAAATAGTTTTATACATAGAACCTATACTACTCATATTTTTTCAATGTTAAAATTTTTTTGGCAAATTAATTTGTTTTGCGACTGTTAATTTCTCGGGTTTTTGATTTTCTATTATTTTGGTTCAACTGACTCAGATTTTGCAAGTTGAAATAATCAAATCGTAGAGAAAATTCAAATAAAAATAAAATACCTACTTTACTAATGACGAATAAATCTTCTCTTTTAACGACTCCAGCTTGAATTTTATTTTGTATAGCCTTTCCAATGGCAGGCTCAGTCTGATACATCCATGCTCCATCAAGCAATCTATATCCATTATCGATGGCAATTTCTACCATTTTTTGCGGTTCTCGCAGCTAAGACGTAGATGAATTAAGTTATTTATTTTTATTAAAAAATTTACAACTTAAGAATCGCGTTAATAATAATGAAAGATGCACGTAGGGTCAATATCAATATTGCCCTTGAAGTATTAATTAAAACCAAGAAACGAACCCAATGAGTGCCCAATCCAACTGCTGGAATAGTTTGTCCATTTTTCAAAGAAAAATGTGGTACAGCTCTACTCATTATTCACGAATTTGGAGAAGAAAAAACGACTAAAAAACGATAAAATTTCACTTAAATTTGATTTTAATTTCCATCAGCGAACGACGCTATTAAACAAATTTCGCAGATATTTCTTTTATTTTCGCAGCCATATATTATTAAAAACAAAACAAAAAAAATATCACCCATTATTTAAAAAAAAAAAAAATGAGAAAATTGAAAAAACAACACATTTTCGTGTCAATGATTTGTTCAAGTGATTATTTTTTTTTTACTGTGCCCGAAACGCAGTAAATTTTCCATATTTTATTTTTCAATTAGAATGTTAAAGTGAAAATATTATGTCCTTGTACTATTAGACTGAGTTTTGATATCGCTGAAAATCATTTCGTTGTTGACGAATTCCATCACATATTCATATTTCCTGTAGATACATAAACCCAGACTATAGATACTCATTTATCTATAGCCTATTTTAGTTTTTATTTGGTAGGTAACCGTAAAACTTTAATAATCGAAAAAAAAAAAAATATCAATTAAAGTAGGTACAAGTTTAATACTGTAGAAACAAATCTGTATTTTCCAGTCACTTAGGTAAATAAAAAGGTGATTCACATTCACCGCGTTTTTTCTAGTAAATATGATCTGACGCCGATTTTTAAGACCTTTAAAGTTAGCATTGATTAATAATCGGTGGGGGCCATCTTTCAATTGAAATTAAAAAAATCGCATGTCAATTCGTCTGACTTCATGTAGTGAGTAAATTTAATTTTTAATTCGACGCACGAAAGCTGTTTATTTTTCCACGAAGTCCTAATTTTACATCTGAAACATCCGCGTAAAGCCATTCTGCTAGATCTCTTGTGAATTTGAATTCCTTTGAAAACCCAATGATCCTGAAATATTTTGCGAAAATTGAGAAAAACAAAATCACTAAAATATTCAACGAATTTTTGAAAGATGTATCATTAAATTTAGTAACTTTACCTTCTTGATGGGGCATTTTTGTGGAACGTTCAAAATTTGTCGAAGAAGTGGTAAGAAAAGTGAATCTTTTTCTAGCATTTGACATACACCAATTCTGTTGATTGAAAGCAAACTTCTTGATATCGCGTGGTTCGTTACTTTGTAAATATTTAAACTGATCTGTGATTCAGACGTAGAAACAGTGAATTTCACATTTTATTGTTGTTTGTGTGTGCGTGGGGGAGACGGTCAACTATCATATTATTGGGGTTTTGAATTTTGTGCGCGTGGGCATAGGCTTCTTGGCCATCAGCAAAAACAAGAAAATGAAGTTCAAGGTTTTGTGTATTTTACATGATAGATTTCTCAGTGAAGTGTGGAAATTGGATGATTTATGCATACCTAGGAATGTACTTATTAGTTCTTTATTAATTACTAGTCGTCAGCCCTGTCTTCGTCAGGTTGTGAAAAAATGAAGGCTAAATCACAATTATGGAGAAATGAGTTTTTCTTATGAGCACATTAACACCAGTCAGTAAAATTTCCAGGAAATCTTATCAGTAAAAACTTATTCAGTTGGAAAAAATAAAAAAACAATTCTTGACGGTCACTCATCCAACTGACAGCGGAAAAAATGCTGCTTCAAAAAGTGTTTTTGGCTTATATTTGCTGCCCCTTTCACGTTTTCAGAATTTTGAAAAAAATATATCCAGATATGATACTGATGCACTCACATGCTAATTTTCAGAATTCTAGTCAATGAGAGGTACGAAAAATAAATGCGGATGGAAATCCGAACATTTTTGAATTCTATATAGTAGATAACAATTGAGCCCCTACATGCAAGAAAGGCCGATATCGATATCCGCCTTTTTGGTATTATGCTTATTTTGTTAGAACAGAGCTTTTACTCTCTTTTGGTAAAACTAGTGCCTTGATCAAACTTTCCATTCTTAAGTAATTTCAATTTGAGTATACCGCCCTTCTTGGAATTATTGCCTTTTTCTGGATGATGCAACAAATCTTATTTATTTTTCAAGACTTATTGAAAAAATTTACCGCTACACCTTATTGTTTTATCTTGTTTCATCCTTGTTTAATTATTATTTGCTCAAAATATCGAGAAAAATGAGAAATGAAGGATCATGGAAAATAAATATTAAAAATAAAAGACGACGTGGTAAGTATTTTTGATGCTTCACTTCTGGTGTACAAGTTTGTAGTTTTCAAAGTTGAATATGATATGTAGATAGCAATTGGTACATCCGACTTGAATAATCCATTAGGGATAAATATTTGGTAAGGCATTTTTCATCAGACTGCTTTAAAAAGAAGAAAAAGTAAAAAACAATTAGGATAATATCAAGAAGGGCGGATGAGTAACATTTTTCAGAGGAGTGTGAAAAAATCTTTGGTGACTGTATCTATAAAGAGAAAAAAGTTACAAGTAAATCAATATTTAAAATGGGTTTTTCTGAAAAATTATTTTTTGTCAGCCGCCCTTCTAGCACACACATGGGCTCAATTACGATTTGCAAGAAATTAGTTAGGGGTCTGCGTAGCACAGTGATTAAGTGCTTGGCTTTCTAGTCCAAAGGTTAAGAGTTCAAGACTAGCTGCTGTATGCACATTCCCGACCAAAAATGGTGGTGTATTAGGCTTGGTTCTGTTAGAGTTCCAGTATGAGATTAAAAAATTAATATTTGGTAGAAGGCCACTAAATAGACTAGATTCCAAAACAGGTGAACTTGTCCACCATTATGTGATCATTCATCCTGAATTTTTTCAATGACTTTTGCATAGGAACAGAGCTCAACAATATCACGATTCACAAAGAATTATCGTCTCTTAATGGCCAGTGAGTATATTTGTTTTTTCCAGTTTTCTTATTAGCTACCGGATCTTAACCATCTCCCTATAACTCACTTCAACAGAAAAATAAATCCTCAAGCCGCTGCCTAAAATGGCCACTTGGCCAAAGCCCGATAAAAAAAATTCTGTAGGCCTGTAACAATAAATTTCCTAGGTATTTGGTCATTTTTGGAAAAATCTATTTTTATTGTTAATATGAACAACATTTTTAACAGGTATGGCCTGATATAAAATAATAATAATAATCACCCATAATTTTCATTATTGTAAAATTAAAAATTAAATTAAAGTAAAATTCTCCATCATAGTTCAATTAGGCTAACTGCATAGCCTAAGTTTACTCATGATGAACATTTTAACACAACTGACCAACTATGGAAATTAAAAATTGTAAAAATCATGAAGTTGCGTGGTAAATGTTTTTTAGATACTACCATCAATACATTCCATGATTTTTTTTTTGTTTTGCTAGCATAAAACACACTTGCAATTCTCCGCAGACTATATGTTTTTTCCTATCTTAAATTAATTTTAATTATCTTCCTTGGAGACCCCCCTTTACAGAAAAAGAAGTTCTACTCGTTTTCTGTAGTTGCTTGTCATTTTCCTTCTTCTCACTCTTTCCTTGGAATATAAAATTTATCAAATCTTTTCACCTTTCTTTCTTTCTCTCCTTCCCTCACTAATTTATTAACTGTCCATGGAATTATAAAAAAGTGTCGATATTAAGTATTTCGAACCAATTTTTTTTACCACTACTCAATTTCCCTAATTTTTCATACTAGATCTTGTTTTACCTTTTCACTGTCCATGCAGTTGCTTTTTATTTGTCTGTGGAACAACTACTTTTATAATACTGTAACTATATTTTCGTCTATTTTTAGAGATGACGAACATATTTGTTCACACATTTTCGAATACCAAAAACGTAGATGTTTATCAACAATTATCATCCTATAACTTTTTATAAACAACCACTAAATTACCCGTATTTAATTTATGTATATAGATATACTCTCTGTATATTCATGACCTAGTTGTACCTGTCCCTCGAGTACTCGACGAGTCAGCACAACCCTATAATAACAACACCCTACCTCACTTTACCTATCCGACACGTACGTTCTCATACCCTGAACGAGTATATAATCCCTCGATTCAGTGGAATAAGACACAGTTCCTCGACAGCTACTTCTTAGTACCTGGAACCTCTCTTGTAGAAGTCTCTAGTGAACAGATAGTCTTGCTTGTTGAATTGTGATAATATATGTGTAACTATTAACGTATATTTATGTACTGTGATGTACAAATTATTATTTTATTAAATGTGTAAACTCACTCGTGTGTTTAAAATATTATCGAGTCTCTTATTAATGTTAAGGTCCACGATAGTGTGTGGATGATAAACTTGAATTTATTTTAGAAGTATTACTGCTTTTAAAGTACGTGATATTTCGTGTATGGTGTACTCCCGAAAGTGGTCTGAATTAGGTACATTACCACCTCTTTTGGCCGTTACAAATACTATGTTTCCTAGATGTGTTTTTGATTCATTATTAAACACCATCTTTTTTATAATCATGTATTAAAAAATAAAAATATTCACCATTGCCTCTGCTGGCATCTCTTTTCGAATGTCTATGTATCCAGAAGTGGTTGAATTTGGCCAAATTTTCAAATTATCCAAGCTTACGTAATCGTCGCCGCTACGATCGCAGTAAGTCAGGTTCTGTAGAGTGAGTGTAAAACCCTGCAAAACATTACATTGAATTAGGTAAACGTTTGGTAATTGAGTATTATTCTGTTTTCAACAATCACTGGATTTCCATTGCAGACATTATGTACTAATAAAACATTTCTAAAATTAAGGACTGTATCATTAAAGGTTGTAAATCTTGTATCACGTTTCTTGGCTACGTTTTCTCCTTCCAAAACACAAACCAACTAACATAATATCTCTGAGTAAACAATGAATTCCGAACAATGGATAGCCTGAATTCTTGTCAGTCAGCCACCTTTAATTTTTTTTTTTCAAAATTTTATGATTGAAGTGCTATACCTGGTCTGGGGCACAAGTACTAGTAGGTATACTATAATAGACCAATAATTTCAAGTTAACATATCACTTAGATTTCGAACTTTTTTCAGCAGCTTAAAATGTGGATCAAGAATATTTTACATTTCACTATAATTAGGTACCTACTTACATTTTGCGATTTTTCCACCGAAAAACTAACTAAAATTATTATTGATATTAAACAAATAAAATGAAATTTCATTTTAGCGTCAGTAAATAAATATACGATAAAAATGAAGCAACGTTTTTCTATTCAGCTCAGCGTAATATTTACCTGAACGAGAATCATAACAATGGCCATGAAAATGGAGGCCATTATCGTCCGTAATTGTACGACTTTTATCAGATTGAAAATTTTGCTAATTTTTAAAACATAGGTATATAAGTACGAAACATTTCTCAAATACTATAGCAGGATATAACTTTAATTAACTAAACGGAAAATCAAAAAAGCTGGAGTAGGATTTTAAAATACTAATATTTTTTGATAATATTAGGCAGAAAAAAAATTCTTATTTTGGAAAAAAAAAAAAATTCTGACTAACTTTAACTCGACTCCTCTTTCATGTCTGATGAAAGTTTCGCAGTCGTGGTGATCGAAAAACGATTCGCAGTAAAATATTTTTCGAACGAGTCGAGTTGAATTTTTCCTAATACTTAAGTCCACTTCTTAATAATAATCACAGAAATTACGTTCAAATATGATTAACTTAATGTTTTAGAAACTTTTCAAAATAAAATTTCATATTTTCACCACTGATAATAATTGTCAGTGATTCATTCCGTATTCAGGTAACATATTCTTCTTTTGATTTTCCTCCATTGATTGCGAATTACTGAAAAATAGGTAGGTACTTCTCTTTTTTTTGAAAATAGCCTTCAGTTTTCAATGAAAGTTTTGATCAAAACAAACTTAATTTCAGTTAATAATTCATAAATTTTTAGAAATACTTCATCAATTCTTCAACAGAATATCAAGTAAATTTTCTGAATGCCTCCTTATGAATTATGGTTCCGTTATTGTACGTGACTTAGAAACTTGGATGGACAAAGTCTAGCCGAGAAATTAAAAGCTTTCTTCGCATGAAAATGGCCGACAAATACAGAATTTCAATTAAGAGGCTCGAATACCAAGATACAGCTTTAGAGAAAATTGTTGCTAGGTCTGAATTCCAAATTCGCAATTCTTATGAAATTTGATGGGGTTAGTATTAAAATTTTTTCTCTCTGCCACTTTAAATGGCTTTTTATCGCACTTACCTACTGCTTCAGCGATGAAGTGAGTCATGTATTAATTTTAGCCTACTTTACTTCAAATCTATTCGAATTCTTCTCAATTCTGCCCATTTATTTCTTTTGTCTCTCGGGTTTCAAATCAATTCAAGTTTTTGAAAAACTGTTGAAATTTTATTGATTTCAACTGTGTAAGTAACATAAATTATTTAATTTGAAATATGTTCGAATGAGGTTTGCCACAATAAAATACAATATAATTGAAGGGCTTTGTGGAGAAGCGCATTTAGCCTCTATTTACCAAAGAAATGAAGAATATTGTAATTATTCTTTAAATGAATAACCATTTTGAAAAGGAAAAAATTCAAACCAAAGGTTTTATTTATGTAATACATTTAGGTTAGTCTTCTACGTATTTTGTGCAATTCTACCGTTTCTACTTTCTTGCTACCCTCGGGGGGGGGGGGGTTTTGATATATGCAACTGTTATCAGTTTTTTTGATTTTTCTCAGAAGTTGAGGTAGTTCGTAGAAAATAATTCAGTATAAAAAATTTTGTATGAAATTTTCTACAAAAGATGTTCTTGTCAACTAAGCATAAATACCTGTTGGAACTATTTGATTATTGTACATGAACTAGTTGGCTACACTGATATATCATCTGGATATATTCTCTATGTTATTGGTTATATCGACCACTATCGATAAGAACTCTTTGTTCAGTCGTATTACTAATACGACTTACTTTTCTGTTGTTCTCTATGAGTACAATAAATATTCTTGGTGCGGTAAATGTGTTTTACGTATTTTATTTCTAATTAATAACTTTGTCACTTCTTACGAGTACATCAAAACCCCCTTGATGTCCAATATGGTGGAGGCGCCGGGTACCTGACAACAATGGAAAATGGGTTATCTCCCGAGGTAAAGATTCCGCCAGGTATTCAAAAATTATGGAGTGAAAGGAGGAAAATACGTAAGTCGGTAAATATATTAAATTAATCGGTGATCACTGTAATGGCCATATATATAAATAATATCTGTTGACAGAACTTTTAGGCTTAACTTAACTATTTAATATATTTTAGTTGTTAGTCTAGACTTACTAACTGAGAAATAAATGGGAGAAATGGAGAATATATATATATATATATATATATACACACATGGATATAGATATATTTATGTGCACATTAATAGTAATTATTGATATTATGGAGTGTCTGAAAAACCATGATTATGAGATGCGCATCTGGTTGTTGATCAGTGAGAAACACACCACTTGGAAAATGGTGATTTTTAAAGGAGAGTACAATATACATATATAATTAATGTGGAGAATGGAGTTGTATTTATTTGTCATTGTCGGTGGTCATCGGAGAAACGCCGTACAATATATTGTAAGAGGTGATGAAAATGGAGATTTGGAGGTTCAATGGAGAAAATTGGAGAAATGAATTATTAATTGCGTAATATTTGGAGTATGGAGTTAAAGGAGAATTGGAGATGTGATCAAACTATTTTTATCGAAAGTTCGAGAAAACAAAAGAGCAGATGTAGGATGATGTAATACGCAGTATTCTTTGTTACGCGTTTACATTCACACCACTACATACGCAAATACGTACGAATAAAAGGAGAAACGGAGAATAGCAGCTGCAAGGAGAAGACTAAAGTCGTCAGCAATATTGTCGACAATGGCCCGGATGTGGTCGGCAGGTGCCAGCCTTATCTAAACAGCTAAAGGAGGTAACGACAAAAAAAAAGGAGAATAAAATGTTTGAACAACGGAGATATACATATACATATACATAAAAGGAGAAACAATGTTGCACACACGCACAAGTAGGTATTGCATCGTGAGTACGATATACACTCTACTGTCGTGTGTGTGAGTAAAGGTTCGCCTAGTTTGATTGTATATAGACAATCTGCAATAAACGGCAAGGCCCAGGCATGTCTTACGAACCAAGGTCATATACGAGTCAAACGAATTGAAAGGAGATAGCAATACCAAGTCTTTTGTTCTTTGCTGAATGCATTTTTTTTTTGGAGAATTGAGATAAGGAGAACTGGCCAATGAGGGTGAAGGATTGGAATCAAATCATTTTTGTGGGAATTGATTGGTGTTGCTAAATTACGACGCAAATTCTAACTCTGTCCGACAACGAGCTGGAGATTTGATGACGAGCTCATTAACATTGTAACATCCTGACAATGAACGTTCAGCAGTCAGCGCAATTTTTAACTTATGTATTCCTATTGTTGAATGTTATACTCGTTTGTAATATTCTGTTGTATTTGGTTCGGTGATTTTTTGATACGATTTTAACACTTGTCATCTATGGGCTAACTGTGCAATTTTATAGAAATTTTTTTGAGTAGATTCATTTGCGAACAAGAGTTGGTAAGTCGTAATATCTCGTTATCGGAGTTTTATTCATATTAGTTTGGTTCGATTTCCAATCCACCCTCAAAAATTTTTATTGAATTCAACTGGAGACACTATTAGAATTAATCGGAGATAAAATCTAAATAATTTGGAGACATTTTTTTTAAACTGGAGAAAACTTTATTGAAATATGCGCAATTGGAGAAATATTTTACGAAAGCTTTCCAAATTAAATAATCGGAGAAAATTTTAAATATGGCCAATAGTTTCGATCGAAAATTTTTAAAGTATCGGTACATAGGGAGCCGTCGTTTTTCTTAGTTTATTGGAGATAAATTCTTGCTCATGATACAAGCTCTCAATGGAGAATGAGATGGAGAAGGAGAAGGAGAGGAGAAGCGTAAAATTAAAGGTTCCCCCAAATATTCAGAATGCCTTTATGGTTCGGAGATTTTAATGAAAAAAAAACCAGTAAAGCCATTCGGTGATTTGTGAGCAGAGTCACATGCAAAACGGAGTCGCAACTAAGATGGTAGGATCGAGTACAATTTTTTTTGGAGTAATATTTATATCTTTTACCATCATAGCTCGTGGAGATGATCGGAGATAAATCCATCTCCGAGAAATTATACGGAGAAATGGAGTGATATATACATATATACGTTCATGAAATTATTGTTCTAATTAAATTAAAGTGTTGTCTCAGTCTTATATTTTATTGTACTCGTTCCAAACGAATCTTTGTTTCGCGGGTCAATTATGTGAAAGGGTGTTGCGGTCGCACCTGGAAATATAATCGACTAGCTATTTTTGGAGGATGTACGTGAGTTCCGTAAGTCTTAAGAAAATGGCGTCTCTAGTTATAGGTGGCGATGTTCGAAGCCTGTAATTATGAAGCACGGTTGAGCACCTCCCTGCATTTTAAATTTTTGTGGTGGAGAATTATTAAAAGAGCCTAACAGATTTCGAACCAAACTATTTCTTAAATTTAAGAAATAAATATTAGCATCGACACACGGAGAAGTAATTATATGGAGACATTATTAAATGAACATGTTATTGACAAATGGAGATGTCATTATTTGGAGACACATATATTATTATTATTATGTATATACGGAGATACATATTTTGACTCGTAAACTCAAACATTTTTATTTAGTAAAATGTCAGGACGTGTTCCGAAATCCGGCAGGCGAGGTCGCCCACAAAACTGCGATCAAAGCGACGGCGATGGCAGTTCCCGACGCGAGTTGGAAAAGTACGACACTAACTTCGATTTCTATGAGGAGGAAATCGAAGAGCAGTTAATTGGGCCTGAGGCATCGACCTAAAAAGTCAATCCTCAAATAGAAAGTCGTCTCTTGAGCGATCGGAGCAAGAAAAAGAAGGGTGAGATATTTTATTTTCAAGGTTACATCCATATATATTATTTTGTTGTTAACGCTTTTGAAGGAGACAAGTTGTGACGCCACACACATATTTTAATTTCGCGGGCCCTTTGTTACAGTTATTACAAAAGCGGCTGTAAAGTCGGAGGCTTTAAGGAGAGAATTGGCATTACTGAGATATAATCCTCAAAAGGAGAAAGCCTATCAATTCATTCAACGTTTTGATGAATTGATACGAATGTACAAAAGTCATCAGGAGAACGATATTTTAACGGAGAAGGAGAAAAGGAGTTATTTTTATATGGCGGTGTCAAGGTCATCTAACCTCATTGAGCCCATTAACTTTATTACGAAACGTCAAAATGACGTTGAGCTATCAATTGAGGAGTTAAAATGTTTAATGTTGCAGGCGGAAGCAACACGAAATATGGAGAAAAAGCCAGAGGGAGTTGGACGCGGAGTGACTGTAGGCACACAAGGTAATACAGCTTTCCGAAGCAGGATGGGTGCGAGGACCTACCATTTTATAATTTACCGGAGTGAATAAAACAATGCCTTTGGAGTTATTATGGCATTATAAATTGGGTCATGTTTCGGAGAAATATTTAAAGAAACTTGCACTCATTCATAAAAAATTAAAAGGAGTACAATTTACTGGAGAGATACGAAACTGCGAGATCTGTGCAATCTCAAACTTTACAAAATTACCTTTTACATAAGCAAGGTGGAGAGCCCAGAAGCCTTTGCAATTGATACATTCGGATGTATGGGACCGATATCTCCGAGCACATTTCCAGGAGGTAGAAGATTTATAGTCGTATTTATCGACGATTATTCTCGCTATGCTCAAGCTTACGTATTGACACATAAATCTGGAGTAGGAGAATGTTTGGAGACCTTTTTGAGGAGTTCACGAAATCTATTAGGGAGTGATCAAAAGGTGTGCTACTTACGTTTGGATCAAGGAACGGAGTTCACTGGAGGTTATACCTAGGAGGTGTTAAAAAGGGAGAACATTGATCCACAATTAGCACCACCAGACACTCCACAGCATAACAGAGTTGCTGAAAGGTTCAACCATACACTACAAATGAGAGTAAGAGCCCTAATGTATGATTCAGGCTCACCCTGGAGTATGTGGGACTTAGCCGTTAAAGCTGCGGTATTTGTTTATAATCGTACACCACACAAGTCGATTAATTATGGAATCCCATTAATTAAATTTTTGCCAAATGCGAAATATATATTTAACCAATTACGGAGATTTGGATGTATAGCATATATGAAAGTAAAAAGAAAACCGGAAACAAAATTTTTGGGAAGAGGTATTCGAACCTTTATGGTTGGATACAATCAATCGGGCTACTTACTATTTTGTCCTGAAACCAAAGCCTATCTGGAGTTGAGAGATGTTTGTTTCAATGAAAAAGTGCTATATAAAGATAGATACAAACCACTGGAGAATATTGAATCGAAAAATGATAACTAATTTAAGTGTGAAAAATTGGAGATGGTGCAGGAAAAGGAGAAAGTAAATCCTGCATTTAAAGGGACAAAATGGAGAAAGTCCCAAAGACTATTAATAGAGAAGAAACAAAAAGTAGAAGCATTCAATATTGAAGAAGAATGCCTGGAGAACAAAAATCTGGAGAACTTGATAGATGAGTTCGTCTACTTAATGTTGGCAACTATATATAATGATCTTAAAACGTATGTGGAGGCATTGAGATCACCCAATAGCGGAGAATGGGAGAAAGCTATTGAGGAAGAAATAAAATCGTTGCAAGAACACAATGTCTGGGTATTGATGAGAAAGGGAGAAAACCAAATATAGTAGACTTGAGGTGGCTATTTAAAATAAAGCCTGAACCGAACGAAGGAGTCAGATACAAAGCACAACTAGTTAGCAGAAGCTTTAAGGACAAATCAGATTACGATTTGACTGAAGTATAAGCACCAGTCACACCATTGGCTGTTGTACAAAATCTGTTAGCAATAGTTAACAAATATGACCTGGAGATAAGCCAACTGGATGTTAAAACAGCATTTTTATATGGAGAATTGCCAGAGCCAATTTACATGGAGATTCCCGAAGGAGTAGGGATAAATATTGCGGAGAGAAATCGTAAAATTTGTAGGTTGAACAAGGCCATGTATGGTTTACAAACTGCACCTAAATGCTGGAACAGGAGGTTCACAACAGCATTAAATAATTTAGGTATGAAAAGTGACGTAAAAGATCCGTGCTTATTTACCTGGAGAGAAGGAGAAAAATTCATTGTACTATTGTCATACGTAGATGACATATTACTAGTAGGTAATTGTTTAAAATCAATCAACTGGTTAAAAGATAACCTACGGAGAATATTTGAGTTCTCAGATATGGGAACACCCCAAGAATATCTTGGAATACAAATAGAAAGAGATCGGAGCTCTAAAATAATTGTGCTGAAACAAACACGGTTCATCAACAAATTGTTGAAGAGATTTAATATGGAGAATTGTAACCCATGTAAAACACCAGTGATTACTCGACAAGTGAAATGGAGAAATGAGTTTAATTATGAACAAGTTACAGAGGAGATGGAGACGGGAGAAAAATACCCATTCAGAGAAGCAGTAGGGTGCTTACTATATCTTGTAGGAGGAACAAGACCTGATATAGCACTAGGAGTAAATTTAATGAGTAGGTGTCAATCGAACCCCACATCTGAAAATATTCAGGAGATTAAACGAATATTCAGATACCTAAAGCATATGGAGAACTTAGGTTTAACATATCGGGGAAAAGGAGAAAACCTTGAAGGTTACTCAGATGCAAATTGGGGAGATTGCCCTATCACAGGAGCGTCTACTACAGGATACCTAATTAAACTCTTTGGAGATACTATAGCGTGGAGATGCTATAAACAACGTTGTGTCACTACATCTACTTGTGCAGCTGAATTTGTAGCAATGAGCGAATTAGCAAAGGAGTTGATAACTCAAGTGGAGATATCGGAGAAAATTTTAGGTAGAACGGTGTTACCTGCCAATATATATTGTGATAGCAAATCTGCTATTGAAGGAGCTCAGATGGTAGGAGCACCAGGGCTTAAATACTTACACACACGATATCACTATGTGAGACAATGTCAACAGGAGGAGTTGGTAAACTTGGTTAAAATAACCTCTGTGGAGCAAGAGGCTGATATTTTCACAAAACCCTTACCAATAAGTGCGTACGAAAAATTAACTAAACAAATTCTAAACACAGAGGACAGCACACTATAAAATAACTTATCGGAGAATATAAATGTTACGTGGAGTATAGTAACAGTCATGTTTAATTATTTACAGATACACCTATGTGATATGCCACTAAAGTTGATTCCTTGAACTGTTCCTTGTCTAGTCGCAAATGACTGTTATATTATTTATTTATTTGTTTTTATTTTATTCTTGTTGTATATTTTGTTCCTATTCCTATCTGTATTTCTTCTCGAAATACACACTCAACATGTTTGTGCTAACATTGTTTTATTTCACGGAGTTGTTATATATGAAAAACCTCTATCATCAGATATCTTATGGTGGCTTAAGGTGTCTTAAGATAGTTTACTTGTTTTTTGGAGATAATCATTTATAAAATAATTTTTGGAAAAATCGAAGTTTTACCCACAATGGGGTTTCTTCAAATAGGAGACATGGAGACTGATATACGGAGAGACGGAGATATAGAGACGAGGTTTTTATTATCATTATGATAAGTTTTCCTCAACTTGGAGATTCAGATATCAAAGTATCTGGTCGAGAGGTTTTTTTTAGTATTCAATAGTTTTTCCTCTCAAGCCAAATTGGAGAGTAAAGTGGAGTAAACTTTATAATTTTGGCAACCTGTAGTTTTCCCAGACATCTGGTTTTCTCCAGTTACCGCACATATTAATTAAACTTACTCAATTGCAATAATATTGCACTAATCAACTTCTAATTTCTAGCTTATAATAGCTTGGCACCATTCTGGAGATCAGCCAATCGAGTTACATGTCCAAGGAGGGAGTATTGGAACTATTTGATTATTGTACATGAACTAGTTGGCTACACTGATATATCGTCTAGATATATTCTCTATGTTATTGGTTATATCGACCACTATCGATAAGAACTCTTTGTTCAGTTGTATTACTAATACAACTTACTTTTCTGTTGTTCTCTATGAGTACAATAAATATTCTTGGTGCGGTAAATGTGTTTTACGTATTTTATTTCTAATTAATAACTTTGTCACTTCTTACGAGTACATCAAAACCCCCTTGATGTCCAATAATACCCATCGATGCTAGGTATAGGCCTACAAATATTACGATTTTGTGTATTTTATAAATAAATTTGTCAACAAACTGGAGAGCATAAGTTTTAATATTTGAATACTTTGTTAATATTTGAATATTTTGCGTCTATATCTCCATTAAATTTTATAATGGTCTAAATCTACTCATTAATTCCCAAATGACGGCTATTTGAATTTGAAATTTGCTCCAAATCGATAAAATAATATGTACGAATACAGCAGTTTCGAATGAAATGTTGATACATGCAAACAGAATTTTTTTGAATATTTCATGAATCTTACGAAATATTTCCTCAATAGAAATTTTATAAATTCTTCTTTTTAAATTTTGGTTTTTTTTTTTTGTACCATAGTAGTAAGTTTAATTGACGATCATGCTGGACAATTTCTAGAAAAGTGTTGATTTGAAGAGCCCAACAAATATAAAGTTTCTACTAGTCTCAGAGGTTCTGAAATCTAGAAGTTCAAAATATGAAAAAAAGGAAAAAACAGCTTTAGAGAAAATTGTTGCTACGCCTTAATACAACAAATGGATTCTGATAAGGGTTATTTAAATTTTGTGCCCTCTACAGCTTCAAAGTGCTATTTCGCCGCGTTCACTGCTTCAACTACATAGTACATTATGCTTAATCTTACATTTACTTTAAATCAATTTGAAGTTACCAGTTTCAATTTTGTCTATTTTATTCCATCACATCATTTGGCTTTCCAACCCCTCTATTGAGAAACTGTAGTTTCATTGATTTCGATTACTGGGTACAATTAAAATTATTTACTCCATAATAGATGATGATTTAAAGGCTTGGTTAGGAATCGAATTTAACATCTCCCCTACATTAAACTATTAATAATTATTTTACCTTTGCAATATTCATATCACTAATTCGTTCATTACTGTTCTTCTTTCGACGTACATTACAAGAACTAAATTGAAGCTATAAAGAACCAGTTTCCTGTCTGTGATAAAAACTGCCAAATTTCTGCACTGAGATAGAATAGGGAAATATAGGTACGTAAGTAACGTAGGTAACTAAATATTGTACTAGAAATTTTCTTCAAGAAGTATTGAAGTCAAAATTAAGGCCTATATGCGTATTTCAAAAATTCAATAGGAAGTGAACATTCTGAAAAATTCAAGAAGAATGGTCGTTAAAACCTGTCTCAAAATAAATGATGTGACGTGTAAAGGACAAGCCTATATATACCCAGTAAATAAATCAACTCTAAATCGAAATAACATGTTTTTGGGTCTTATGAAAAATTGCTAAAATACCTATAAATTAGGCTTTATTACGTAGTCTTCAAAAATTAATAAATTTAAGTAAAAAAAATCATATTCTCAAAAAAAAACGAAAACATGGAAAAAACCATACCTATAAGTCTGCTTCATTCAGAAACCCTGAAACGTGCCTTGTAATGTAAGAAATATCCTAATATTTCAAAACTATACAAACGCCCAGATTCTTCAAAACTGAAATCTTAAAATTGTGTTATTTCTGACATCGGACTTGAATTCTGTAAAGTTAATACAAAAAGAAGTAAATATCTAGGTACCTACATAGAAACACTCAGTAGGTACCTACGCCAATTTAATAAGACAACAATAAAAAATTATCACATAGAAATTAAATTGAAAATATAATTAAAAAAAAAAAAAAGAATAAACACAAAAACGATATAGGTGCAGATCTAATAATATGGCGTGATCAAATCATTAAAATCTTCAAAAATTCAATAAGTAAACCATGAAATTAAATATCCTCTTGTCGAAATTAAAACGCGGATTCGTATAACTGATAGTGAATACATTTTCCGAGAAGCCGGATATGTCTTTAAACGGTGATTTTCCAATTACAATCCCGGTGAATGAAAGAATCATTAATAATATGGCTGTAAAAGTGAAAAACTTTCACATTGAAAAGTAACTTAAAATAAGAATTGTGCATTCAAGAAACAAATAAAATTGAAATATAAGGCACTAAACGTAGGCACGTAATTAGCCGTAAACATAAAACTCAAGAACTGCTGGAATGAGGGATATTTTACAAGACAAAAAAAGACGAGTTCTCTCTTCTATAACCAAGAAAGATAATCACCTCAGTATTCTCACAAAAATATCGTGGAAAGAAAAAACTTCAAAATATTATCAAAAACACACGCACACCCACATATAACCAACACTGCAGCTTTGAGGTGACTGGATTGAAACATTTAGAAGGAATTTGTTGGCATGTACTTAAGCATTGCAAATCAGGCTGAATAATCTCTCTTTGAAATTTTCATTTTTATTCCATTGCCAGGACGCAAAATTAATTCTGTTTCTTTGGATATTTCTTCAAATTTTTGTTGCGATTCAACTTTATAACGCCTTAATAAAGATGAGAGTAATACTTTTTCTTCCAGGAAAGCGAATTTTTGACCTGTTAACGAACAACAATATTGAGTAAATTAGTGAGACCAGAATTAAAATGATTACGTTGACGTTTTTTGTGTAGAATCTACTTACCTATGCAGTTTCTCGAACCAGCGCTAAAGGGTATAAAAGCAAAGGGATGTCTTTTCGAACTAACTTCGGCAGAAAAATTCTCTGGATTAAATTTATCAGGATTTTTGTAATATTTAGGGTTTCTGTGTAACAGGTATATATTAATTTCGGTAACAGTGCCAGCCGGTACTTCATAATTAGCTGTATGAAAAAAAAAAAAGTAATTTTAGCATCGCTACTATGTAAAACATACATACAGGTATTTAATTAAATCTCACTTCAAAACTACTACATATGCTTCGTTAATGAAAAATTGTTAAATTATTGGAATTACCACTACTTTCGGAAAATTCCTTTATGCAAAACTTCTAGCTATTTTGCCACTGTGAGAAAAGTCTCTTTTGAGTGTCTCTAAAATGATGCGCTTTGCACAACCCATCGACACTACCAGGTGTGACAATACATTTAGTGAACTACTTCTCAAATAAATTATTTATTTATAAAAATGACTGAACAACGGTAACATCATTCAATGTAATCCCCCCATACCCTGATACACTTCAGCATTCAGATTTTCCAGCTTTAATAAAGACCTTGATGATAATTTTTGACAACTGTCCCTAAGACCCATGACGATGCATCTTTAATTTTTTCAATTCCCAAAAATTTTTAACTTTTTTTAAAATTTTTGAGATAAAAATTTTTTCTAAAAGCAAAGTGAAGTTGGTAGGGTGGTAGTTGAGAGTTTTTTTCTTCATTTTTGCCAAAAAATTTCATTTAGGAGCATTGTTGTGATAGAGAACATAAGAGTTCCTCAAAAATTGTTTTTCTTTTTCAAATTCACCCTTTCAAAAGTTTCAAAACATGAAGACATGATGGTCAGATGGTAGAACAAACAAGTTTATCCATGTGGAGCCCATTCTTTTCAGTTGTTTGTTTTGAAAAATGAAAAAAATGCGTTTAATTTTGTTTTTTCGATATGCCCACTTACTAACTAGCCTCATCATTTTCTGTCCTCATTCGATACGCCATAATAACAAAATTAAATTTTTTTTTTAATTCAGGTTTTCATTTTTATTTTTTCATTTATTTTTTTCTTTTCCAAAATTTCTTCTCTCAATCAAGTTTTGGTTGTACTTGGCTGATGTTTTGAAATCCTAAATTTTCCAGCGAAGTGGCTTCTGCACTCGTTTTTACTACTTTTTTCTTTCTTCAATTTTGCCACCCCCCAAAATATGCCACCCTTTGTGGTCGCCGATTGTGTTATATGGTTGGAATGACCATACCTTCATGGCCATTGAAACACAATAAGTAATTGAGGTAACAATAACTGAACACCAGATGTTAAAAACAGCTCTCTTTTGAAAACAATTTCCATTTGTTTTGTAACCACGTTGTTATGCCGATTAAATGACCCATTCAAATTATTATTTGCTTAATTGTTCTTCAGTGAAAATGTTCTTTAAAAAATCTGCTAATTCTACAATATTTGGCGAGATTTTCGACTATGTTGAAAATTTTTAAATTTTGTCCTCCCTGTTTTCAAAATCAGAATTCCAGGATTACTCGAGTGATAATGTTCGTCTCATTCAAAGCAATAATAATAATTTTTATAATACATAATCAAAAAGACAATATTTACCCTGGTAGTTTGAAAATAAAAATTAATGCTTATCATTAATAAATCACCTGCAAGTGTAACCTCAATGTAAACAGAGACATACAGCTAAAGAGATATCCAACATTCTATTATACACCACGATACAAAAATATATGAAAGATAAAAGTGAAACATTTAGAGTTATACATTGTACGTGTTCAAAGCTGCGCATGTTTCATGAGGTATTATTGTGATAACAAGTTACTTCTATCTTTAATGTCATAACAAACTACATTGCTAGAAGATGCGGCAACGGGGTTTTTGCTTTATTTTTATTTGATTTTTTTTATTTGATTTTTTTTATTTCTTTTTTTTTTAGTGTGGGAACCGGGCAAGTTACCACACATCAGAAGGATAAGTCCGTGTCCCGATAAGTCTACGCCGTCCAGTGTATAGGCAGCCAACCTACGTAGCGTACAGTGCCGGGAAAGTGCGGGAACTGTAGGGCAAACGTAGCTTGTATGGCGCGGGTATATACGAGCCGCGCCAAGCTACGTATAAGCGAGTGGCTACGTATATATTTACGTAGCCCGCTTCGTATGCGACCGCACATCGTCTATGTAGACGATGTGCGAGTTTGTGATTTAATTATTATTGATACGTCGATCGTCGATCGTAAGATCGACGTATCGCCTGTCGGCGGAGGCCGAGCCTCACAGCGGGACGAATCCCCACATTTAGGTTTTCTTTATTTGTTACGAAAAGTGACTCTAGGGTGACCCCATTAACATCAACTATGAATAAAAACTGGAAATAAAAAAATACGAATAATTGAGAAATTTCAGAAATATTTTCAAAAAGAAGACAAGTGTTGAAAGGAAGTGATATAGCTATATATTTCATTTAATAATACTTAACGAAGATGAAACAGTTGAAACTGAAACATTATTGTCAACTGTCGAATTTCCAGTAAATTTATTGTAAAAGTAGAATCAAAAAAATGAATGGTCACAGATAACATCATATAAATGGATGAAAATTTTATTTTCATTTTTTTACAGTTGAAAAAAAAAAACATAAAACGGACTGAAGAAAATGAAGAAGGAAAAGAAGAAAAATAAATAAATAAATAAATAAAATATGTTCCTAGATATCGTCATAAAATAGAAAATTTTATTTTCACAGTGAAAAAAAAAACACATAGAACTCAGACTGAGGAATAATGAAGGAGGAAAAGGAAAAACATAGCAATTTTAATAGGGTTTTTGCTTGAAAAAACCCTAAAAATAAACATCTCCATATAAATACAAATACACAAGCGCAGTAACTAATATCCCAATTCAGAACAATCATCTTTGAATTTTTTTTTCGGGTATTGGAGATATCTTTAGCTGTATGTCTCTGAACAGAGATGGGCGATAATAGATCGATGAACTATCACTGCCGATATTTTTTGTTAAAATATTCCATTCGGCTTTATTTTACGAAATTAAACCGTTTCTAGAATTTGTTTAAAAAAAATATCAACATTTTCACCATTTTTTGAGCTTGATAAGATAAAATTTGTTCATTAAAAACATATCGATACTATCGATAGTTTTTATTTTTTACCATCGGTAGTGTAAAGTACATCAAAAGGTACACAATGGTTGCCTATTTAGCGCCAGCATGTCTAACCAGAAATTATCTTTTTTTCTTGGTCTAATACAATATAGTCAAAGATGGTAGTGTGAACGTATATTCAACTAGTAATTTTAGCAATTTTCTGACCTTGACCTGTGCATACAAAAATGAAAAATGTAAACAAATTGAAATGAATATATCATTGGTACTTGTGTTCACATATTAATGATCTTTCATTCATTCTAAATATAGGCAATGACAGCAAAAAACGTTAGACTTCTTGATCATTAGTATCATAAAAAATATTATATTCCTCAACAAGTTACAAAAGAGAGTTTACATGACTCGCAAACTGTTCATTCACTGTTGGGAAAGGATGTCCAAGTGTACATACTTAATTTTCTGGTGATCATACTGCACTTGGAAAAAATTTTTTCAACTAATCTTATTGTTTTATTTTTCCTTATCAATATCAACGTACGTACACTTGGAAGAAAATTTTTTCTTTCTTATAAATCCTTACTACAGAAAGCGAAACGCAGTCAACAATTTCTAACTTGCTGGAAATTATTATTAAGGAGCACCGTAATGAATAAATCAGACAAAAAAAAAATCAGGCTCTGCACTGAACTTATTAAAAGCTTATTTTCCAGAACCTAAAACTTATAAGAAAACATGTTAAAACAAATAAATAGCAATTTTTACAAGTTATAAGGGAGACACATATAATCTCTGTATCATGGAATTAAATGCTCATGTAATACTTCAATGTCACACAGTATTCTAATTCCTCTACCTGCCACAGTTTTGCTAACTGTGCCCTGCGTACACTTGCCAGCCGTTCCCCTACTTATTTCCCAAACTTGCTTTTGCATGTAAACGCTTACATTTGAACCATGTGTAATAATATACTATTCCTGAATTGAGGAATTTCACTTTCTCTTCAGACAGCAGTAGGTAGCCTACCTAGCATTGTGTTTCTCACTGCAGTATCACAAGCTGCCGAAATAAATTCTTACAACACCGATGATTTAGACCCTCGACTTTCTAATTAGTCCATTGGCTCTATATACCTACTTAGTTCAGTTAGCTTAAAATTTAAAATTTTTTACAATTAAAAATTATTGCTTACTGAATTTAACATCTTCTGATAAATTTCTTGCAATCGAAAATGCAGTGGGATAAAATCTCAAGGATTCCTTCATCACACATTCCAGATATTTCAGTTTTGTTATATCGTTCATGGTAGGTTGTCGTTCGGAGGACCCAAAAATCGAGTATAACTCTTCAAAAATTTTTTCCTGAAAATTTAATAAAATTTATGGTCAGTTTCCTTTAGCATGAGCAGACGTTGATTCTGAATATGAGCCCAGTAGCCAGATTCTGTAAATTATTAAAAATGCATGACGGAAAATTTGTTGTCCTTATGTACCAAAAAATAACAAAAATGACGTCGCATCCAACGGAATATCCATAACAATGGTGATATTCTGTAACATTGGTTTAACGCCACTCCAGCATTACACAAGGAGGTATACCCAAAATGTCAATTTTCGTTAACGAGTTCATTAATTTATGAATTATAAAATGACGAATTTTTATGCTGTTTATTGTGAAAAATAAACGGTCTAAGATATCAATTAACAGTAGTCCTAACAGAAAATGTCGAACTTTTATGTTGTTTATTGTAAAGAAAGAAACGTCGGCCTAAAATATTAGTCAGATGAAGGCTCAACAGAAAATGTCGAACTTTTATGCTGTTTATTATGAAAAATAAAATTTAGGCTTAACATATTTATTAAATACAGGTTTCTAACAGAAAATGTCAAATTTTTATGGTGTTTATCGTGATTTACAGTGATATATACGAATTTAATAAGTGAATAAAACAATACTAACATTGACAAACTCGAAAAAAATCAGATAGTAAAGTTAATACAATTTTATTTATCACATAATTATTTGAATTAAAATTTTTCAATAACTTGGTGTAATTTGTAATTTTCCATTGAATATGTTAAGCCTATGTTTTAGTTGAGAAATCATCTTCAATCGCAATAAACTGCCCATAAAAGTTCATAATTTTCCATTAGGCCAACAATTAATAAATATTATAAGCCTACACTTAATATATAATTATAATTCCTCCTACTAGTATTAGAACTTGTCTGCGTTCCAGAGATAACAATATCTGTTGAAATTTCACCAAAACTTCTGGTAAACTATGTAAAAAATTAATATTTTCTCCATCGAATTCAAAAACTTCTATCTTTAAGCCTGTAATGAGAGGGTCGGATCCTCTTTCGAATAATAAATAACAAAAAGTTCGTTGTTTTCCGTTATAGAATTGTAATTATTGTAATGAACACCTTATCACTCGTAAGTATATGCCTAACCTTGCCGTTACATAACCTGAAATTTGTTATTTTTCGACATAGGTAACGATCTTTATAGCTATGTCAATAACGTTTCACAGAATCTGGCTGCTGCAAGATAGTGTGTAACGGTAGTCTACTAAGTAACGTATTTGTATAGGAAACGAGTAAATTATAATTATACAGTAGGTACCTGGACAGTTGGGAATGATCCTAGTAGATAAATAGCCCAAGATACTGCAGATGATACCGTATCGTGACCCTGTATGTTTTATTTACAATTAAAAAATAAGCGATCAATTATTACCAATTCAATTCTACTGGGTTAAAAAGAATCGCCGAAAAAGAACTGTTTACCTACTTCAAACATAAATGTGTCCACTTCCTCTCTGATGTCAGCGTTGGTTAATTTCACGCCATCTTGCTCAGAAATATCCAGTAATAAGTCTAGAAAAGCCTTGCTTTTCTGTTTCTCTGGAAAAATTTAAATTGCGATACTTTTTTTGTGTTATTTTATTCTTGGAAATTTAGTAACTAATCCACTAAGTACTTACCAAATGGGTCCGAGTGCCACACATTCGGACCACTTTCCTTTTCCATTTTACGTTCGGCTTTCCTTCGATTTATCACCTTGTTTGAATAATGTACATGATGAAAACAAATTCAATTATTTCGGTTGATTAAATCGTACTTGAGATAAAATTAGTGTTGCATTAACTAAGTAGGATTTGTAGATTGTAAGCGAATCTCGAAGCCATGACAAGTGAGTCACCCAGTACCACCCCCTACCCCCTCAAAGAAAAAAGAGTGTATATGCCTGGACCACATCACACATGTTAGAACTTATAAGTGAAACTCTGCACTTAAACAGACATATCCCAGGATGTTTCACTCTCACTCGATAAAGTATAAAAAATTTGCCTAACTAACCGGTTTTGGGGTTACAGGAGACCAAATGAATGATTGAATAAAAACAATTAAGTCGTGAATTCGAACTCCGTGTCTCAAAAAACATATTACACGATATATCACTGGATTTTTTAATTTTAAGGAAAAACTCTCTGCATCCTTTTTGGGTTCAAAGAGGGTATAATAAAAGATTCAATCCAAAAATTAACTTTAAATTCAAACTCAGCATTGTTATCTGTTAATTTTCATAAATTTTAAACCGGCCATCTTAGAAAATAAACGAAACGTACCTCGTCTGTAAAATCATGAAGAATTCTGAGAGCTTCTTCCTGTTTTTTGTGAAGGTGGCTAAACGAAAATGTGAAATTCCACCAAAGCCAAGGACTGAATATTCGTTTTACTATAATTTCACTCATACTAAAATATCAACCATAATAATAGCTAATTTTGCATATTGCATACAAATTAATAGACTAAAAAACTTTTGCCTCGTAGGCTGGATTTCAAAAAAACTGAGGTCTATACTTTCTATTTCTTACAAATTTTAATTAATCGAAATTATTAAGTAGGTACTTACATTTTAATAGAATTTATGTACTCTGAACCTCCTTCTTGAGCATTCACTGTTACACCCATTGCAGTTTCTGAAAATCTAATTCTGTTTAACGTCCCATAGTGCAAAAGTTTTTCAGATAAAATGAGCAAAACTTACCGCAAATAATATCTAAAGTGCAGTTATTCACGTAAGAATAAACGTCAAATTCTTGAGTACCTTCTTCAGCCTTTAACTTCTCCAAGAAGATGTTGCAGTTTTTGATTATTGTATTAAAAAACAAATTTAGAGTAGTAAAATGAAATGCTGGTGTCAATAATTTTCTTTTTTCAAACCATCTTCGACCTGCAAGTGTTTAAATCATCATCGATAAATAGAATAAAAAATAACTCTAGTGAAGCACGCTGCGCTATAAAAGCAGGTTTTCAAAGTCATTATTGAGAATGGCTGAATTTACATAAATAACTAGGAAAAAACGAGAACGCACTTATTTATTTTGACTGGAAATGATTAAGGGATTAACTATAATACAGTGAAATCTCGTCTATTCTAGATGCCGTACAGATTTTGTAGGCTATTTTTTTCTGTATAAATTATAAGAATAATGTTGTTTTCAGAATTATTAAACCTTGAAGACTAATCAGGTACATAAAAGTTTTCTCTCCAAATGTCCAAATTTCATCAAATTTTGTGTACCACACAGCTACCACCCATGTACACACCACTGTTTGAAAATCTTTGGTCTATTTATTTCTCCAGGGAAAAAGTTTTATTGATAAAGTCATTAGGCAGATGTTGAATCTAGTTTTACACCGACCTCAAACATTACAGTTTTTTATGTTCTTGATTTACTAAAAAACAAAATATAAACTGCGGTGGTAACCTAATTAATCCGATAGTTGGAATAAGAAAATGAAGGACAAAAATAAGCATGAAATAACAATTTTTCACCCAAAATGAATAATTCTTAAAGGCTATTGTGGTTCGCCAACTGGGGTGGTAACACGCCATAACAAAACAAACCTGGGAGGCTGCACATTTTATACAAAGTACCACACTCAAACAACTGAAACTTCCCATGACATTCTTTTGGCCCACAACACTAAGTCCCAAATATACAGGTTGGACAACAAACACCATGTAAAAATCAATAGTATGGTGCACTCAAATAGCAAGTCCAGGGTAAAGTTAATGGTAACCCCTGAAATGTGGAAGTTTTGACATTAAAAGCCAATTGTAAAAAAACAGCTGAGTTGAAACATTGAAACCCCACTGAAGAAAAACACACTACAAAGAAGGTAGCATGGCCAGCCTCACCCTTTTACCCACACAAAGAAGTTCAGCACATTACAAAAGTGATAGAAAGCAAAATAAACATACCTGGACTTTTATTCATATTTATAAAGGTACAAACTTAAGCAGTAAATCAGTAACAGAGATCCATTTTCATAAATGGGGATGATTGAAGTGGAGATGCAAATAGAAAAACAAGACAATAAAAGTGAGACATAATATTACAAGTTACCATGCCAGTATCAAAGTCAAACAGAGAGTGATCGGCCAAATTTATTGAGATGGTGGACAAACTGCAATCACAAGAGATAAGGCCAAGTCCAGATAAAAATTTCCCCATTTTAACTACACGTCTGCATTTAAAAGAGAGAAGTTATTATCTAGTTTTTAGAACCTGGTTATCTGTCAAGATTCAACAGACCTTGAATGCTGACAGCAAAAGCCGCAGATTTCATTGAGATACCTCATTATATAGGTATGTGCATTTGGATGCCAGAAGTGTAGAAAGAAATTTTCTTATTTGTTTGAAAAATGCTAATTCTTTGGCCATGCATCCAACGAGTGATATGTTTTGTTCAGAAGCATATCTACTTAATACCTCATTGGTTTGATGCAAAGAAAATCAGTGACATAGCCAAAGAGGATTAGGGGGATGAATTCTCTGTCAGATTTTTTTGTGAATTAAGGAGATTCAAAGAAATTTTTGCCAGTTTTCTTGTTTATGGTGAGGATGAGTAGAATGGAGAGCAGAAAGGGTGAATTTTTTTCACCCGTTTCGCCCCCTGATAAAATGCTAGCTACATCACAGCGGTAAGTTAGGCACCAACTTGAATATGAAGACAGTTTCAAGAAGTATATTGTTGAGTGAAAACTGCTCCTAATTAATTATTTAGAGAGATACCTGTTGATGTCAGCAAACCGGTCCCAATCCAAGGCTTAAAAAATTCGTATCCAAAAGATTTATCTATATTAACGCGAGATTCCAGCAATATCTATACGGAAAAACGTTAAAGAACGTTTAGAAAAACATAGCTAATATTTAACCATACAATAATATCGCCTTGTCTGCAACTCTGCAGTGATTGTAACTTTAATAAGTAATGAAGAACTTCAAGCTCACTTCTAAATCCTCCGCATTTGCTATGACGACAAGAGGCTTTATCCAAATCCACATTCGAAAAAAATATCCATACTTTTTCATATATTTTTCGAAATTTTCAATTTTCTCTGAAACAAGTTGTTTAAAATTTTCTCATAAATGCAGTTTAAATTTTTAATTATTTACCTCATGGTACAATTTGTTTGCGTTATTATCAATGGAAAACAAATCAAGACTTAATAATTGTAAATTAATAAACTTATTTTTTAAAACTAATTAGAATTATTAAAATCAAAATTCAAAAAATAAATAAAAATATAAAACAAAAATAATAATTTATTTTTGAAAAACTAAATTTTTCGGTAGTTCCTTTAATAAATCTAAGTAAAAAATGAAATAATTTAAATAATAAAGTACTATAGGTACCTACTATTGATTAAGACTAACGTAAATTGTAGGGAATTAGGTACAATAAGTTATTAAAATTATTTAGATTCATTTTATATTAAAAATTATGGCATAGAGAAGTTAAATTTAAGAAAAATATTAAAATATTTAAACATTACATATTGTACCTACCTACGCTCAAAGTCAAGGAATTTTTATTTGGGATTTTTTTCAAAAATATGTTATCAGTCACCTAAACACAGAGGCGTAGATAACTCCGTCGTAAGAAGGAAGTCCATACAATCTCAGTGGTCACTCTTGAACTCCCCTCAACAAAAAATCATCAAAATTCACAAAATTAGGTACACAATTTTAGGAGGTCAAACGTGCTTTCTCTTTGATTAGAGAGGGTCTAGACACCCATGACCCCCCATATGCCCTTTTCTACATAATTTTCAGCAATCACAATCAGGATACGTACAAATGGTAGTGAACGCATTTTTCATAACGTAGCATTAGTTAATGATAATGTTAAGTCTAACGAGTACCTACGTGAATACAAATCATTGTTTAATCGTAGTTATTTTTTCCCTTGAAAAGAATAC